>JAIPRL010000442.1:0-19188 GCA_025469235.1 Pemphigus obesinymphae | reverse complement strand
TTTGTCGAAAAAATTAAAATGACTATAAAAAAAAATTGTGACTACGGATTTTCAAGATTTTTTTGAATTTAGTTAACGCAACGTATATTTAACGCTGTATAAAATTTTCAGACCTTAAAACCGAAAATTACCCCTTTTAGGACTTAGAAACCTCGAAAACTAAAATGTCTATAAATAGCCCAAAATTGTAAAAAATTAAAAAAAATCTTAATCATCTTAAATAGATTACTAAATTAAATATTGCATAAAAATTTGAAGATTTTCAAGTCTTCATTTTCGGAATTATGAAGAAATGAAAATTCCCAATTTGACGAAACCGTAAATTTACCGTTTTTTCATCAATTCTTGGTAGTCTTTCCATACGCATTAAAAAACTATTGAGAAAATCGCAAAATGACCTCTCTAAAGTACCAATTAGATGAAATTTGCTACCGGAAACCATGTAAGCTTGTATAGATCGGAGCACTCCTTCTCGTAGTAAATTTGTTAACAGAGAAAAAAAAATAAACATCATTGTAAAACCACTAGCTCCCTCGCTACGCTCAGAATCTAAAATTATTGAAACTATTAATAGTTATAATATTTAGAATAATATAATTGATATAATATAATTAATTAACTGATTTTAAATGAAAAAAATTAATTCATTGAGTATGCTAACATATACATTATATTATTATAAATTATAATTTACATTTTAGATGCGAGAAAAGAAACGTATAGCAGAAGCTGGTGGTTTTATATCATTTAATGGTGTCTGGAGAGTTGCTGGTGTATTGGCTACATCAAGAGCACTTGGAGATTATCCATTAAAAGAAAAACAGTATGTCATTGCAAATCCAGATGTTTTAACATTTGATTTATCTCATCATCATCCACAATTTATAATACTTGCATCTGATGGCCTATGGGATACATATACCAATGAAGAAGCTATTGAGTGCATTAAAAATCATATAAATGATTCATTTTATGGAGCACGATACTTAACCATACAATCATTTTATAGAGGATCTCTTGACAATATAACTGTTCTAGTCATTAAATTTCCACCTGTTTGGAATAAGGAATCACAAGTTGTAAATAATGGAGGAAGTGAATAATTATTGTTTAATATTGTAGGCAATTTAACATTTTAGGAACTATTTTGTAATTTTTTGAAAGCTAATATGCTGTTTATTTGTTTAAGTAACTGTCCTTTTTCAGTAGCATTTAAAGAGATACTGTATTGGTTTTATATAAACACACACACACACACATATATATATATATAACTGTTATGTTTGTGATTTTATTACTTATTGATATAATTTTAATTGATAATTTATGATAGATGCCTATGTAATAATGAAAATAATATTTAGATGTTGGATTATACTCATTTAAGTAAAGCATTTTAATGAAAGTTTGTATAAATGACATAATAAAAAATAATTATAATCTATCACATTAATTAAAAATTTCTCTGTTAGAAAATGTTTAGTTTTATATTTCCAGAATAGTTTAAAATGATGATTTTTTCTACTACTTTAAAGGTGAAAATTTTGCTAGGAATAATAAATATAAAATTGGTGAAAATAATATAAATGTTCATAAGTCTATTCAGTTTTACCGATTTAACTAGTATAAATTATTAATAATCAATTAGTTAATTCACAAAATTAATAACTGTATATTATTTATTTCATTGGAAAAATATATATATAAACATTTCACCAACTCATTTTGTACCTGGTTCTATTGCATTTATTCAAGTACATAAATATTATCCAAAATGGACTCTACCAAATGATTGACTACAAAACATTGAATAACTGAATCATTAATTTGTATAAGTGAAATATAAATGATTAAAATCATGAACAGAAAAA
Organism: Pemphigus obesinymphae; assembly: GCA_025469235.1. Taxonomy (NCBI): domain Eukaryota; kingdom Metazoa; phylum Arthropoda; class Insecta; order Hemiptera; family Aphididae; genus Pemphigus; species Pemphigus obesinymphae. The sequence goes on along the minus strand of JAIPRL010000442.1, from coordinate 17,317 downwards.
TATTTATTGACTACATTTTAATTGTCATAATACTAAATTATTTTTTAAGAACATTCAATTTAAAATTTGAACAAATTTAAAACCATACCTTGAATATTAAAAACTTTATTCTTGAAATGTTTAGGAATAAAAATTATTAGGTATGCAAAATTAATTTTAATTTCAAGATTGTATTGTTTTACATTTTTAAATACATGAATATGATTTTAAATTTAAGATTCTGCTATTCAAAGTAATAAGGATCAAATGTATGAATGTTAAAGGTATTCAAATTCAATGCTTTAAGATACTCATAATTTTTATCTCTATCAAAAAATCGAAAAGTTACATAATAAATTACTCCTTATAATTAATAAACTTCAAATTTACTAATAAACAAAATAACTATCAAATTTGAATATGAAGACTTTGTTTTATAATTAATATAAATTATGTAAGTTATGCTATTATATTATTTTGTTTTTGTTATGTATCTACCTGTTAATGAATAAAACATGTATAATAAAATATTAAAAACATACTTAATACATATGATATTAAAAAACACTTGCCATTTATTAATTATTAATATTCAAAAACTAACAATATTTAACAGTTAAAAATATATAAATTATTACAAACATGTAGTCAAATTTAACGTTGTAATTTCACACTAATATTGGACGGAATATGATCTTTCAGTCAGAATTTGAAAATCACACGATACATGTTTTGTACATAATAAATAAAAATGGTCTATGAAAAAAAAAAGACTAATATTTATAATAATATAAAGATGGGTTACATTTAATAAACATAAAATAATTGTTACATCAGAATTTTTTTTCATTATCACAAAATTCGTCAACAGATTTGTTTGTTTACTTTACTACAGTAAGAACCAGATTAGGTATCTATGATAAACAAACAAATTTACTGTGTAAATAATTTTAAACATTTTAATTGAAATATGAAAAGAGAAAAGTCTACAAAAAATGCACTAGGTTTTTGGAATTATTATAAATAAATAAAATCTAAAAATAAATATTAAACATAAGACTAATTTAGATATCAAAAACCCTGAATTCCGTTTTTTTTAGAAAAATAAAATAATGGCAATTAATACAATAAAATTACATATATAGGATGAAAATAATTTTGTGCAACAATTAAAATAATTAACATTAAATATTGCTAAAAGGTGGGTGCCCTTGTACTATTTACATTGAAGCTTGCATGTTAAAATACAATTAACATTTTAAAGAAATAACTATAAACCAACAAAATACAATAATATTCTTAAAATATTTTAATAAATGTATACATAGGAAAAAATATTGTTATGTTAAGAATAAAATTAATATAATATTTAAACATATAAAAATCTCTATTAAACTATACAACTCATATATTTATATAAAAAAATAGTACTATAATATTGGATACTGATACAAAAGTTGGTAATTTACTTTAATAAATACAAAAATGTAGAGTATATTTTGTGTTCAAAATACCAATCATCAGATCTAAATGAATCATTTGTTTATCAAAGAATGTATATAATATGTTAGTTCCTATAATGTGACTATTTAAAATTCAATATTTATTTGATTCATTTAATAATATCGTTTAGCGAACATTTTAAAAGTGACTGAAAAAACATATAACAAATATCCTTTGTACGTGTACGTTCATTATAAAATATTATAAATTGTGTTTAAATTAATTTTTTTTTTAAAGTCATATGTCAATTTGAAAATTATTAGCTTATTTAGGTAGGTATACATTATTCGATCATAAATACATATTATACAGGGCTTTCTAAAATGATTCAACGACCAATAGTCGACCTATAACAGGTAAACAACCCACATACCGTAGAAAGAATGAATAATAATATAGGTTAATATAGGTTTTATAGGTTCATATAGAATAAGTAGCGTGCTTCTGTCAGTTTTTTTTAGAGACGGCAACTGAGCAAAATTAGAATTTTGCACATTAAATGTTCATTTTCAGGGGCAAGTGCCTCTGATATTCAAAGGTTCCATGATTTTGATATAAGGCCCAAATTCAGACATACTTAAAGTACTACAATTTAAATGGAAAAACAATGCACAAGGCAAATATTTCATATATTTTTTTAAAAAAAAATGACAGGAACACACTGCTTGTTCCAGATACACCCAAGAGGTTTCTACTAGTAATAAAAAAAATTTACAATCTCTTTTTAATAGTGACCAATAGTTGTGAACCTATAACAGTTAATAATTGGATGAATCATTTTGGAATGCCTTGTATGCAACAGTAATGGTTATTTGAAACAACAATCCTCTTTGCAAATTTAAATTTATTATTATTTTTCTTAAAAGTAAAAAAGCAAAAGTTCTTCAATAAAATTAGAAAAAAATATTAATAAAATAATTTATATCCAACTTGTTTTTGTTTTATTTTATACCACAGTATAAATATTTAATCCTGGGACTTATATTATGAAGTTACTTAAACAAGTTTCTTTGTTTGTTTTAAAACCTAATAATCACAAAAATATACATTTCAAATATCACCATTTTATTTTAAGGCAAAATGTTTAACATATTGTATATATATATATATATATTACTTTTATAAATTGTATTCTTATTTTGGTATTTTGAACACACAAAAAATGTTATATGTTGTAGTAGATACTTTAAATTTTTAATTTATATATGGTAAAAAAATTGTGACATAAAAGCCAGGTAATTAAAACAATAGAAAATAAAGGCAAATTGGTATAGTTATTTGATTTATTAGTTAAATTGTGTTAGTAAATTTATTTTAAGTGATTTCTTTTTTATATAGATCTTAAGTACTGATTTATGTTAACACTAGGCATTTACAAACACTAATGTCTAATAGACAATAGTAAATATTAATCAATAACAACCACATTACCCATTTAAATATTTGGCGCATAAATAAATAAAAATAGGATAACAATTTAAAATCAAACAAAAATATTGAACATTTAAATTTTATTTTATTTTAAAATATCAAAATAGTTTCAATATTTTGAAATGTAGATGAGTATCAAATATTAAAATAAATATCTGATACTATATAAAGTGTAAGTATATATTTTATAAAATAAGGAATTATACATTTTGCAAAAAACATAATGTTAAAATGAACAATACCAATTTATTAGGAGTTATATACCATCATTAGAGACAGGATGTTGATGACTATATAATTATCTAACATGTTTGAGTAGAAGTTTTTAATCTCTACAAAGAATTTTGTAGGAATATGTTTTTATTATACATGTTAATAGAACTTAAGTGGAAGATGACTTCACCACTAAACCCTCGATGATAGTTACAGAATGTATTTACTATAAGCGTTTTAATGTTCAAAAATATTACTTTAAAATATATATATTTATATTTTTATTACTTCGTGTCTTTGTATTTCATGAAATAAAATAAAACAATTACAAAATAACAATAAAGATCATATGAGAAGGAAGGCTCCCCTACAACGTTTTAATATTTTGAGAGTACTTATATAAATTATTTTAATTCAATGGGGAGACCGTATGTTTAAAATATTTTTAAACATATACATTATTCATCAAATTTACACCTAGTGACATTTTCTAATATGACATATTACAATTAAAGGTATCAAAGTTTAAGTTTTAAATGGTGATATTATATTAAATTTCTTATTAATATAATTACTACTAATAACAGATATTCAATTTCACATATTTTTTTTTTTTTTTTTTTTTGGTAATAACGTTATCATTTAAATTTTTACTTTATAAAATGTAAAAAGACATAATATCTGAATCTAAAAATTAGGAAGATTACTTAGATAATTTAGCCTCTTTTCAAATGTGGTGTAAAAAATTTAATAAGTATCAACTGTTTCAAGTTTGAAAAAAAAAACTTATAGGTAAACATTTTTATCTTTTTTTGAAAAATTTGTGATTTAGACTGACAATGTATATATTTTTATTTATTTTTATTATAGTTATGATATCCAATTAAAAAATAGTACTCATATTATTTTTGTATTTTTTTTTTATGCATAATTTTTTTGAATATTTAGGCTGATGTGTATCTATTTACATATTACTTAGTCATTTTTTTTAATTAGGTTTAATAAAAACTCTTAACTAAAGAGAGTTATGTTGTAAATATTCTGTAAAAAATTGATTGGATAAAAAGTCAATAAGCTATGAAGATAGCAACTTTAAAAATGTAATTTAGAAAACATAAAAAAAACATAGTACATATAAATGTTACATTCAATCAGAACAATTCTAAATCATAGAAGTATGTAAATGTCAGCTAACAGCAGACCTGATCTTTACATCAGTATAAATCAGACAACAAAAATCATTAGTTGAAAATAATAATCAAAACATGTAAAAATATATTACATGTAGAATATTATGAAAAGTTAATTTTGTATTTATTTTGAATATTATATTATTATAATCAATAGATAAAATTATAACAAGAAAAATAATTTTTTTTATAAATTGACTATAGGGTTTTTGAAGATTTTGGAATATTTCTACTATCGATATTTGTTGATACAAACACAAATAAAATATAGCCCTCAATTAGATCAGAATATAAAATTTTCAATTATAATAATTCCCAATTTTTTTAAAATTATTTTTAGTTTTAAGGTCATCAACACCCTATTTCTTATTTAAAATTTGTAATATATTTTTCAATCATCATCTTGGTAAAACAAAATTTGTTATTAATATTTAATTTCATAAATGACCGATATGGATGTCCTCAAAATATTTCTTAACCAGTCTTCTGTAATAAGATTCTTAAAATTTTTTATTTTATAATTTTTTTTTTTTTTTTTTAATACAAGTGACAATAATAGGTATCACTGCAACTGTCACATCATACACCAATACCCATTCACCCCTTAATTATAATACATTTATAATAATTTAGCCAAATTGGTGGTTAACTCATCCTGATAAATTAATTTAATGGATTTAATCATATTAAATAATATTTTAAATTGTATTTTGTATTAATATTATCCCATCATAAATATATAATTTATCTATTTTTCCTATACATTGTTTACCTTAACTGTTACTACTGGATTATCCCAAAATGTATATATACAATTATTATAGATAAAAATAAAACTAATATACTGACAAGGCACTTAGGACGGAAAATATTAAATTTCAATAAAATAAGTATGATAATAAACTATCAAAATTAAAATTAAAACATTAAACTTATAATTACATTGATAACACAAAATGCATTATAATAATTACTATAATAAATACTTTCAATAATTGAACTTGAAATGTATACTTACAGAGAATGCGGACAGTACAGTGATGAAGTCACATACTATGCATAACATATTCTATTTTATATAAACCATCGGACATAGAATATATCAAAATTATTGTTACGTATATTTATATTTCAATAGTTTTATAAAATTGTCTGTTTGTTCAATATTTTAATTATGACATGTATTAACAAAACAGACAATGAATACATTTTATATTATTACCGCGAGCATCATTTTATTTGATTTAGTTTGATTGGAATAATTAATCAATTATAAGTATATATTTTTGTACTGAATAATGATTTAATAATTTAGAAATCATTTATAGACTAGAATCTTCAATATAATTCATAATTGTTATCACATATGCATATTGAATTATAATACTATTTACTGGCATTTTTTATTGTTTTGTATAATAAGTAAATCATAAATTATAAAATGTAGACATTGATGAATTTAATATTTTGTTTATAAATATATAACTTAACCATAATATAATTTATTTTAATAGCAAATGTTTCAATTCTTTACTCTATAATATATGAGTAAATATAGAAGTATTTTATTTTAAAAGCAAACTATGTTATGGTTATAATATTAAATAAAAAAACTAAAAATAATTGTTGACATAAATTAAATGTATAAATTTTACTTTAATAATAATAAGATGTAGTTAATTATTTTTATTATGTATTGTAATTGGCTATTGAAACTAATATTATATAATAATGACATTTTTAAAAATCTCAAAATTTGGTTTATATTATTATTTATAGTTTCTTAAAAAAAAAACACCATCATTGATGGTTTTTACTTAATAAATGGGAATTAAATTCATAAACATTGCTACATTGTTCCCCACAAATATTACATTTCCATGGATTTGTTTCAGAATGACAACCCTTGTGAAGAAAATAAAGTGTTTGGTCTGGAAATGATATACCACAAAACGAACATTGTAATGATTTTTTAAATGCCATGTATCTCCAAAGACTAGGATCAGTGTTATGTGGTTGAGATGACTCGGGAGTATTCATAATATTAATTTTTCGTTTGAATTCATCGCGCAACAATGATTTTAGAGGTGATATTTTGATTAAAGATGATAAGCTTGTAGCTGGCATAAAATGTCTAGACTCATTTTCTCCATTGTGGTCATTATTAGAAGTATTTTGTCTTGAAGATTCATCTCCTTGTTCTTGTTTTATTGGAATGAGGGAAACAGATGGTGTAATTGTACTTACTTCGCTATCTTGTCGATTATTTCCTGGCAATATTGGTAAGGAAGACATATTAGAATTTGAGTCTGTCGATTGTGGAGAATTTGGACATTCATTATCTTGTGAAACATCATCATTAGTTGCATTTTGAATAGATTCCGTGTTGTTATTCATCTAAGTATAAAAAAAAAAAACAATATTTACAAATAAAAAATATACATTTTATATTTAGCTAATAGTTTAACATTACAACTTTACAAGTACATAAGATTTTAAATATACATAAAAAGACTAAAAACAATATAAAATTATATTATTATTATTATAGTTATATAATAATCATAAAAAACCAAAGAATTAAATGTCAATAGTTTAGTTTAGTTTCAACCAAACAAAGAAGCTTTTACAGAAACTATTTACAAAGTGTTATCAAATAATAATTATATTTTGAGATTTAGAAATCACTGGCTGCATGTAAACTAATAAAAATTCATCTATTTTGTAAACATAATTTTAGGTACTTGTTTGTTATCACCCTGCTATTATTTACTCCATGTCGTGTTTCACAGCAAATTGAGGGATATTTTTGAATTAAACTATCTACAGTTATAATTTACAAAACTCAATGTATTTTACAATTGTTTAATTAAAAAATATCCCTCGATTTGCTGTGAAACACGCTGCTGAGTAAATAGTAGCGAGGCGATAACATACAAGTAACTAATTTTTTACATTTTGAAGAGATGTTAAAAATTTATGAACTTTTACATTTTTGTAAAATACAGTACCTATATTTAAAATAATATATTTTTTTAATTTTACTTTATATGTATGTGTAATAAATAGTTTTCTTTATTACTGATTTTTTTATATTTTCACAATACAATAAAAATTTATTTATTTTATAGGTATAAACTAAGAGTTTAGTCACATATAAATATGTATTATATTACATAGATTACATGCAACCATATTATATAAATTTACACAAAAATAATATTTTATACACTTATGTATGTATAATTACCAATTATTATTATTATTTTTAGTGCCTAACATTATCACTTCAAATATTTTGATAATACTTGTCAAAAAATGGAGCTAGTTTCTAAATTTAATAAAAGCTATTACATAATGCAATTAAAATATTCACATAAAAACAAACAAAATAAATATTTATCAATGGAAATAAAGTAAATATTTATATATTGTTAGTATTATTATTTATTATTATAACACAAATAAATATTAGTTTTATCATTATTAGGAAAATAATTCATAATTTTAGTATTTTATACAAAGGTTAGAATAAGATACAATATGACGTACAAAAGTATGTCATTAAAATATGTTTTTGTTATAATTATTTTGTTTTAAACTGATTAAAATATTGTTATAATTTATAACTTTATATTTATAGAAAAATGATTTAAATAATTAAGTGATTTTTCATTAAATATTTCATTTATATATAAGCAAAACCAATGCATACAAAATACTCCCCATGCACGTGTTAGTGTCAATAAAAACCATAGGTGTTACAATGGTTAATAGAAATTGCAAAATAGAAAAATTTTAATAAAAAAAAAAAATTGAAGCCTTTAGCCGAACAAACAACGAGACAAGCACCACTTTATACATTTTTTAGGAGAGCCATTTAAAATATGACATACCGACTAATAATATTCAATAGCAAAATATAGTTTGTGGCATAAATAAACATTTAAAAAGTGTACTTACTTGAGAAATGGAAAAAGATGAACATTCAGTAGCAGTAGGTTCAGTCATTGATATTTCCACATGAGGTGTAAGAAAATGCATTGGTGGTGTTGCATTACTTTCTGAACGATTTCCGCCCATTGATTCTCCACTGTCACTACAAGCACCACTAGTACTAACATTGCTACTGTTAAATTCAATTTGTATGTGGCTTGTTGATGTAGAATTAATCACACCAACACCAGGATTATCTAGGTCAATACCATGTCTGAAAAAGTTACAAAAAATTTTTTAAATTAATCTACATTTTTAAAATACATTTGAGTAAATAATTCACCCGTTGAAAAAATGAACTCTTAAACTTTTCATTGAAGTAGCTCTAAAATTACATAATGGGCATGATTTAACCATATCATGTTGACCAACATGTTCATTTTGGAAATGTGCTCTCATTGCAATTTGCCGTTGAAATCCTCTATTGCAAATTGGACAATGAAATGGTAATGATTTTGTATGAGTTGTAAAATGTTCAGCTAAATGATCTTTTCTAAAAAAACGTTTTTGACAAATTTTACATTCATACGGTTTAACTCCAGTATGTCTCATTTTATGCCTTCTCATATTAGCACCATTTGAAAATTTCATATTGCATATATCACATACAAATAATTTCCGATTTATCTGTAGATCATTTTCATTATTGCTTTCGGTTCCTTGACAAGTAGCTAAATGCGATATTAAACTTGTTTCATTTAAAGTTTCATAGTTATCACATCTATCACATCGGTGAACTGAAGTTCCACAATCTGAGACTGTATCATAATTAGAATGTAAACTGCTATCCAAATTTGCTTGGTCATTTTCAATGTCACCATTTTCTTCAAAATTATTGTTTGAATTCTCATCATTATTTCCAGATGATACATCAAATTCAGTTTTCACAGGTGAATATGAAACTACTTCAGACATGGTATGATAAAGCCTTTTTTGTTAAAATTAATTAACTGAATATCGGCTAATTGATTCTATCATAAGTTTAAATGTTTCATTTGATTCTAAAACAAAATTAAATTAATTAATAAAAATAATAAACAAAATCTTCTATATAAAATACCTACTAAAGAAAATTTATATTTTAAATCAAATTTAATAGTTATCTATTTAAAATATATAAAATATATATATATATATATGTATACAAAATACACGTATTATTATAACTTAAGCCCTCCGTTATAATTATAATATATAAAATTATAATTTACCCTTCGCTCAAGATTTCTGTATAATAGTCTATTAGCTGTTAAAACAATTGTACTAGAAAATACTAAAATTCTTGAATCTTGAAAAAGATTATTAAATAACATATCAATAAAAAATGTAAACAATTTCTAGATATCTAACGTATACAAACATAGCTAGGAGGTAGCTAAGAGAGCAATAGCCGCTCCTTTCCCCATTACCTATGTCGTCCTTCAAATTATATTGCTTTTATTTAGTATACAAAATGAAAAAGATTTTTAAAGAATTAAATGTTGGTTGACATATTAAATAGTTGAAATAATTAACTTCTAGAGACAGCAATGGATATTTTAACTATGAATAATTAATTAATTGAATAGAAAAAATTCTGTATTCAGTATTTATTTATTTATGGTTTTAATATTACTATACGATCAAGTTAAGAAATTGAATTAGGTAGTTAGTTTTATGCTAGTTTACCTATTTTAAAGTTCCAGAATATATCTGTTATAAGTTTTTGCTTTTACTCATACTACTGATTCTCTCTTATAGTTATTTCTCAGCTGATAATAATATTGATACCATAATAAGATTGTATATTATATACCTACTATAATAACATATTATCATTTATAACTTTTTCAAGGATTCAAAATATAATTTAAACTACTTAACTCCACTGCCTATATACATTAGAAGTTGAACCATGATTTCTTAAGTCTCAAAATATTAATAGAGTATTATTATTTTAGAGCTAAAAAAACTGATAAATCATTGCATTTAAAAAATATTCTTAGTGAGTATAATAATTTTAATTTCAATGAAATAAATTGTACGAGTATAGTATTTAATGTAAAAAGATTAAATACCTAATGATATACAAACTATAGTATGGTACTATATAAAGGTACCTCACAGATTTAGAATGCCAGAAAAAAAATCATACTTGTTGTCCATTTATGGTAGGGCCTACTTTAGATTATTAATATTATTATCTGAACTATAATGAAATTAGGTATAAATAATTAAATTATTATAATTTTATGTGAAAATAATAAAAAGCTCAAAACATTGTAAAAATACATATAGGGATCTAAATTTTTTCTAATATTATTACTTTAAAACCGTATAAAAAAGAAAATTCAAAATTTTCCAATAGTTTTTAAAAATTTATAAAATTTTTAATTTTTAATTTTACAATTTAAAATTGTATTAAATTCATTTTGATACATAAAAAATTTTCTAAACCCAAAATTGAAGAAGTTATAGCCACTTCAAAAATTTGGGGATTATTTGTCCATAGATTATTATTCCAATTCATTTTCAGAGATTATTGTTCCGGGGATTATTATTTCGATTACCGGTTTAGCAATATTCCATATCAGGTAATTCTCCAGGATGCCATGTCCTTCCCCTGAACCCATAGCACTCATGGATATAGATAAAATTCTACATTTACAGATTTGGTCCTTCCAAAGAATCAATTAATCAAAAAATAAATTTAAATTTGACTTGTGCTTAAAAATTTTTTTAGTATAATATTTAGGTAACTAAGAACGTTATAATTTAATATCCATTGATTAGGTTATGGTCGAATTTTTATTTCTGGAGAAATATGATTTTAAATGTAATTATTTTTTTTAATTTTAATAGTTTTGAATTATTTAATTTTGAATTCTATATGAAACGTATTTACATTTCCCAGAGGCTGTGTCCAATGGTTTGATAAAATGTCATCCCTCAAATCAATTTGAAATTCTAATAAATTATTTTACAAATTCATATAAGGAATACTTATACAAGAAATATATTTATAAAGTCCACGTAAAGGTGACAATGGTGAATTTAATCACATAATATTTTCATACTAATATTATCTAAAATAAATTAACCACATTTTGTCATAGAAATCTCGTTCTACGTGGTGTTTGAAATTCTCCAGAGGGGGAATGTCCCACCCCCGACCAATGGGCACCTATGCCCGAAAACGTATATAAACATGCATAATAAAAACACATTATTATAATATACATTTTTTAATTTATTTAGAATGTACCAGTTTGCAGAGTAGTCAGGACCTAGTTGGTATGTACTCTATCTAGTTTATTTTATCGATTCTAACTTCCTATCAAGTTGGTGCTTCAAAGAAATAATTTTTCAAGTTTTTATGTACTTCTCTTACATATAAAGAGAAAATTACAAAAAAAAAAAACGGGGAAGTTGTATAAGAACAAAAATTGTGAATTGACAGTTGACCAGTACCTGTATCCAGACAAAATATTGTCGATTTGAGTACCTATTGTATTTTTATTATTCTATTAGGAATGTCACCTAAAATTATTTTTAATCTTGTTTTTATATAATTTATTAGGTCTAATACAAATGTCCAGTATTTTTCAAGTATTTTTCAAGTACCTATCCCAATTTAATAATAATATATTATGTTTATAAAAACTAATTTGGTTTCCTCAAGAATTTATAAAACATTTAGGGCATAAAATGTATTTTATAATGATTTGCTAAAGAGTAAAAAAGAGTAAAACGGGAGTAAAATATATCATTAATACATATTAACATATAACATATATTATTAATATATTAATACATATAACATTATTTAAAATGTAAATAGGTACTTGATAATAAAGAATCAAATAATTTTGATAAAATATAATCATTTTAAATCAATGTGATATATTTAATACTATATACCTATATTTAATATGTGCTTAAAAAATTTTAAATGTATCCGACGTAACTAGATAAATGTTATAATATAGCATCAATATAGGTTGCATAAAAACACTTTGATACGTTCATAGATAATAATTAATATGAAAATATTAATTTCAATCAATCAGTCAATAAAATAAATATAACTCAAATCTATATAACAAAATAAATAAAAACAAATTTGGATATAGGTCACGCTTCACTATACTATGTATGTTAGGTAATAGCTATATGTAGGTTAGTGTACTGATCTGTGAGCAAGAATGCATTATCAGAATAGGTAAACTAGTAAGTGACTAAAAACTAGGTCAATTTTATGTAAATTAAAACATAATACATACCTTTATGAACCCGAAGATCAAAACAACTTAAAAAGTGTATTTGAAAATGCAATATGTATGTAAATTTAAACGTGAAATAATCAATGGATAAATAACGAGAAAACTAAAATATTTTACTCAAATATTATAAAAAAAATTGGAATGAGAACAAGTAGGTATTATGGTATGTTTAAAAAATACTATTATAAAGCCAAATTGTGTGTTTCGTCTAATATTTATGATTCAATACATTTAATAAACAAATATTAACAAATTATAAACTTAGGTAACTTCTAAAACGTATGAATTTTTTAAAAAAAAATAAAAAATAAAAAATATTTTTATATACACTTCCTATGTATATCTAAAAAATAATTACTGATAAATATTAAATGATAATCAAATACTAGCAAGGTGCATTCTATCAGGTGTTTTGTATTTTGTTAACCCGGAGTTATATTCGCCGCTAGATTGCATTAGATATATTCCTAGTTTTGAACACGCCACATTTCCGATATTTAAGGGGTTGTATATAGGCATTTATTATGATTTTTTTTTTACTTTAAATCTAATAACAAAAAAAATATTTTATACGTATTTTTAAAATGTAACTTAATAGTGGTCAGTACCACTTTTTATTATTGTTTAATCTCATGATATTAGTTATAATAAAAAAATTAAAATACGTTCACACGAAACAAACAAAATGGAATTTTAAAATGGTTTTTAAATTAAATACCTATCACCTGTTAGCCTATCAAAGTAGAAGATAACCTTATTGGATATTTATAATTTTTCATATAACCAACTCATTATTAATGGTACAAAAAAAAAAGATGGAAAAACGATGTTTTTATTTTTAAAATCCACTATAACTTTTTTAGCAAATAATATTTCAAAAAACACCGATGAGATTGTCTTTTAAATGTTATTCTTTATCTATTGAATAATAGGTTTTTTGAACTTTTAACTATAAAACGACGCTCAAAAAAAGTTTCTTTTCATTGGTTTTTTTTCGAGAACACGTTTTTACTACCTACTGAAAATTTATCAATGCAGCATTGCAGCGTCAGAGCACCCGCTTTTATATAGGGTTCTAAACATTAGCAATTTTTTTTTTAATTTTTAGAAAAATGAAAATCTACGAATTCAAAAATGTTTGTGTATATTTTAGAAGTAAATTATAAATAATCCCATGTAAGTATAATTTTTTATTATAGTTGTGAAAAAAATATTACCACCCACCCCCTATTACTGATTGAACCATATAACAATAATACGGGAGATTAGAGGAAACAATAATTGCCCCGGTTGACGCTTTTTAGGGGGCAACAAATGACTTATTTTGTTTGCTTGTCAACTTTATTTGTACCTAAATAAAAATTTTCGGGCAGTAAAATTACATGCACCTTCCTAACGAAATTCTAAATACGCTACTGATTAACAAAACATTATTTGAACATGAATTTTTCTCGAATTTCGAAGTTAGAAGCGTTCAAGGATTTAAGAACACATCCCTAGTAGTTAAACACACTATAACTTCATTAATGGACGATATTTTACATAAAAGTCTATGATATTCTATCGAAAAAAAGAAATGCTATATTTTAAAATTTCTACTTGAGCTCCACTACTTTATTTTTTTCCAATTCGAGCACTGATTATACTTATGACGTATGTACCTATACTTACTCCAATAGATTACACATAGGTACATTTTCGAAGCTTTGTACCCCATCATTTATTCGGGTTATGGATTATATGGGGATTGGGTAGTATGGTACCTACAATACATTTCTTTTTGTGGGTACCAACATTCCATAATTACAATATTCTCGTTATGAACTTTTTATCTAAAAATAAAAATAATTTATAATTATTGAAACTAAAAAATGATGTGAATGAAATGAAAATAAATTTAATATATAGGTAGGTTTACTCTAAAATATTAATTTTTAAATTTATACGAATAATTTCAATCAACAATTTAACAATTTTCGATGGTTCAATTTCTACAACATTATAAAAAACAGATTTTTTCTACGAAAAGATATATTTACCAATTGACGAACATTCAATATGATTTTTATGCCGAATGCGGATTAAAATCGAAACAAAATTCGGTTTCGGGTTATATCTATATTGTTTTTACGTCAGAAAGATAATTCTAGTTATATTTGGTTTTCAGCCTTTTCAGGTTTTTAAAAGGATTACGGCTAAATATTCGGTTGCAAGGCCTTGTATAAAATTAGTTATTCTACTTATTCATAAAATTTCAATATTTATAATTTAAAAATTAAAACAAATATACAAGTACCGACTTATATAATATATAGGTAACTACATAATATAGACATATTCAATTTAAAATATAAGTAAAAACGTTTGAAATCAAATTTAGAAATATAATAATTTTGTTAAATATAAATAACAATGAAAAAAAACCGCAAAAAATGTATATCTAGCAGAGCGTGGTTTCGATCCACGGACCTCTGGGTTATGGGCCCAGCACGCTTCCACTGCGCCACTCTGCTATATGCTCGGGTAGTAGAAATAGGGTCGTTATGAGGCCAAAGCAACACACTGGGTACTTATTTACATTTAAATACAATTATTCTGATTTATAATATCGATTTTTTTTTGCTGAACTATAATTTAATAATTATAATTTATAAATCTGATCAAATTAAACAAAAATTCGTTAACATACAGAAAATTTAATAATTAACTAACTATAGTTACATCAAAAATTAATTTTTTCACAAAGAAATATTAAGAAAAATGTTGTGTATCGATCGGTACAAAAACCTGTAGGTCGATGAATATCATGGAAAATATACAAAAACTATTATAGGTACCTATTTACTCGTCACAGTCAGTCCGGACGTATTTGGTATATTTTCATATAAGTACATATAAGGTTTTTTTTTCATCCTATTTAGTACCGAACGGATAAATAGAAGCTTTATTATTTTATTCGGTATAATAACAAGGTAACCTACCCGTATAATATACCTATTTAATATATTATGCATAATAATATAGGTACCTACAGTATTTGGAAAATTCCTTTAAAAAAAGAATTGGTTTACGTTCACGTTCCTTATTTTGTTAACAAGGAACTATAAATCCTTTCCCGTTCCGTATTTGAAGAAAAAAACTAACATTTTTCCACATTTCTAACAAAGGAAATTTTTTAAAATATACAGAGA
Source organism: Pemphigus obesinymphae (assembly GCA_025469235.1). Lineage (NCBI taxonomy): Eukaryota > Metazoa > Arthropoda > Insecta > Hemiptera > Aphididae > Pemphigus > Pemphigus obesinymphae. Next base: position 1,552 of record JAIPRL010000442.1, on the reverse strand, counting down.
TAAAAGAAAATTATTTATAATATATCTGTGTAATTTATTTTATTTTTAATTAAAAAGCAACGAAAAATAATTTTGAGATACATATTTTTAAGTTTTTCATTACCTACCTACCTATATTTAAGTAATTTTAGAATATTTAATAAATATAATATTAATTAGGTACTGAAAAATTGTTTTAAATATAAATATAAAAAATTAATTTTCAAGTACCTATACCCATGTCATATTTTGTATATAGGTTCTGTGTTAGTGAACATTTTTATTATTTGTGTACCTACCTAGAGAGCCTTAATATATAATATTAAATTATATATCAAGGCTCTCTATACCTACCTAGCTAATCGCTTTTTTTTTTCAAAAACATGTTTATAGACAATACGAGTAAAAATATGTGTTACTTACAACACTTATAATTATAATAGGATTAATATTCTAACGATATAATAAAAAGGTTAACAATTTTCTATAAATATTTCGCTCATTATTGATAAAAGATTAAGATACGAAAAAATATGTATTATTATTATTTTAACTATAGTTTTTATATGATTGACTCTGAGCGTAGGAACTATATGGGTAATAGTTTTACAATGTTTATTGTTTATTTTTTTTCGATACCTAGTAACTTTTCGATCAGAAATTGAGTAGACGTTTCGGAGTAAAGAGTTTTTTTGATACTATAAATTGATTTTAATTGGTACTTTGAACAGGTTATTTTTCAATTTTTCTAGTAGTTTGCTTAAGCGTAAAAAAAATAGGTAGTTAGGTACTTATTATTATAAGAAAAATATTTTATGTAGAGGAACATTTTACAATTTTAAAATTATTGAGGAACAAAATATGTTCCTTTCTTTGGAATGAGAAAAGCGACTAGTTCCTATTTTTTAAACTGAAACGGAACTTGGTTCCTTTTTTATAAGATAAACATGACGTAAGTGACGCAGTGTCGCAGTGGTATAACTAGTGGCGGATCCTGGAGTCTATTTTTTTTGTGGAGGGGAGGAAATCAGGTTTCAAAAATTGATTAAAATAATCAAAAAAAAAAAAAAAAGAGTCAAGCCTATGGTATAAATATATTATACAAAAACCTCTCATAACTTTTTGGGGAGGAAATTACCCTCCCTTCCTCCCGTGGAAGGCGCATTGGATAAATTCTGAGGAAAGGCCACACTGTAATAAATCCTTTAAGAATATGCATACAAATATAGTTGGGATCCACCATGGTGGATAATGGGTGCATTATAATGGGACTAACCCACCCCCCAAATATATTTAACAATTATTACAGCAAACATTTGTATTTATATGCAAAATATGGAGTGAACAGGGGCTGCAATATGTTTTTTATAAAAAATAATTGTAATTTTTTTTTTTTTTCAACCCGAGGGTTGGTTTACAACTCCATTTCTCCATTTTGACCGATTGCTCGCTTTTTCTTTAAGTTTCTTAAATGTTTTGACTTTTGCATCACATTTAATTTGTCCTATATAAGAGTTTCGTGGACGTCCTGCAGTTTTCTTTCCTTCTATCATACCCTCTAATATTATATTAT
>JAIPRL010000441.1:60004-140996 GCA_025469235.1 Pemphigus obesinymphae | reverse complement strand
ATGATTTATCATTGCTTTCAAATTCAATACATCCACCAAAAGTACCCTGCCCAGTAGCGAAGTGCATCCACCAATACTGACACCCGACGAGCGAAGTGCTTCCACAACCTACTGACCGGCTTTTTTAGTGTGATTTTTAAAGTATCTGAATGAGCAATCTAATTAATTTTTAAAATATTATTTGAATAAAAATAAATTATGCACCTACTCTTTGGTAATTTTTCGGAGATAAATTCGTCGTATAATTGTACGCGTTAAAATGTTTGCAGTGTTGAGCAGATATTTCTCCGAAAAATTCAACACATAGATTCAAGATTAACAGTTCTTATATATTATAGAAAAATACGAAAAACACTTAACAGTTTGATAGAACCTTGAATTTATATCATTTTAGATTGAATTGAAAATATTTTAAAAGTTGGTTATTCGCTGATCTGAGCCCATTGAAATATACATAATTATTGTAATTTTACAATTTTCAGCACCACAAACGTTTATCGCAATTCAATATAATAACATACTATGGATAAACCAACAGTAATGTGCGATAAACCTTTTATTCCACTTTTATGGTTTTAAATATAAATTAAATCCTATTTTGACTTGAAAATCGTGTATATAATACAACCTACAATAATTGCAATTAATATCCCGAAATTTAAAAATAAATATTGAACATTTTTCGGTCGTTAATATATATATATATATATATACAGTATTTACCAACTTAAATACATATTCGGTGTTAATTTAAGAACTATAGAATCATTATTTTCAGCATTACGAACCTAACCTAACTGTATCTACCTTATTGTCAATTATTGATTTTGACGAGAACGCGTTTCACTGTTCTTACGTAATTTTTCGGTAATATAGAGAACATTAAATAAACAAGTGAAAAATAATAAAAAATATTAAATAAATGCTTAATAACAATTATAATGTGATGAACTTAAAATGTATTGGGAAATCGAAAAATAACTTCTTTAAAACATCCACCTACATAAATACAATTTAGTATACCGAAGAATAGGTAAGAGAATTTGGTTAACGATTGGAGCATTTATTCGACTAAACTTTTTTGGGTGTAGACATAAAAATAAAATATATCGTTGTAAAATCAAGGAGTTAATTATTGATCAACATTAATTATTCCTTACTTTACTTAAAATCATATAGAACACAATATTTTTAATGACTGGTTAAATTTATAATTTATATAATATTTCTCATTTCTTATACATACAAATATATAAAACGTGTGTTTTAAATTCCAATTTTATAATGGGTTATAGATATCCTGCTACCCCAGTTTGAATAATTATTTTTATTTAATTAATTAATAAATAATTATATTTATTTGAATAACTTATAAATAATAAATGAAAAAGGATAAAAAAAAATAATTATAACTATATAGATAAATTAACAGTTTTATTAGGTATCTAATTAAAATAATACTTAAATATTTATAAGGGTAATGCCATTTGATATTCTACATTATTATATTTCTACATGTTATACAGTTATTAATTAATAATGCATATTTTAATATATTAAAAACTATAGTTTAATAATGAATTTAAAAATATATTCGTAGCTAAATAAATTAGCCATTTATCGATGTTATTTTTAATTTAAAAATCGTATTACTAATTTTTAGATCAAAAAAAAAAAAAAAAAAAAAAATGGTTCACAGATTTTTTAAAAATATTTTCATACATAACTGGGAAATTTCGAAATGTTATTATTACTATTATTATTATTATGCATGCGATCTATATAAATTAATGATCAGCTTTATTGGAATTCCATGGAACTATAGAGAATTCAGAAAAAGTTCCTGTTAAAACTGGTCAACCGTATTAGTACCTAATCGAAATATCAATAAAAATATTTTACTCTATTTACTGTATATAATAAGTTATTTTTATTACCTAATTGAAAACTTCTCGGATTTAAAAAAAAAATGTATTACTATTTACTTTATTACCTGTTCTGGAGCACAAAAAATATCTATGTGAAATCTTGTGATAAGCCGAAGAATATGGATTTTTAAAGATAAAGACTATACACATTTTGGGAATTAATATAACAATATAATCTTACTCTACGCGTGTTATTCTTTTTCAAAAAATGTGAATTGTTTATTATTTAGGTAAGATATATGTCTTAATTCCGGAAAATACAGAAAGTTTTATGATTATCCGCATAATCAGGATGTAGTTATGATAATAAATATATTCACATATGTAATATACTAAGTCTTCGACCATGTTTTCCAATTTAATTTATTTGTAAAATAATATGTTATTCAAAACATAAGGAAAAATAAAAAAATTGTTTATCTGATTATTTATTTTTATTGTTGAGAAATTAATATTATATAATGTTTTTTTTTTTTTTATTAAAAATATTATAAAATTGACTCAAGCACTCGGTTTTAATGGCCATAGAAGTTTAATATAAATATTTTGATTTTTTTTTTTTTTTTTTTTGTGAGATTTATAATGCGTAAATGTATAATCAGGTCCTGAAAAAAGATACGTACATCAAATTTGAAATATACCGTGAAATCATGGATTAAGTGTAAAATAATACATTCTGATTGGAGGATATAATGCAAAAATAACTTTGCCAAGTTTATGAAAATAAAAATTGAATTTTCTGAACTTTTAGCATTGTATAAGAAAAACATCGACAAACCATATTTTTAAACAGATTATTTTAATCGAAACTGATGGGATAAAATTAGATACAGGTAGGTATTTTTTTAGGTACCTCCTATACTTGTATTTAAATCCTCAATTATAATTATGCATATACCTACAGAATACTTTTTAAATTGATTTATTAAAATATACATTTCGGTGGGTATACTTGTTAAAATTATGTTTTTGAACAAGTATGATGATATTCATATACTGTGCCATATATGATGGGTTAAGGTTAAACGGTATAATATTGTAACTACATTTGAGTTCTCATCATTATATTCGGTTCGTTAGTTAATTTCCGGAGTAAACTTTGTACGAAGAGTTTTATGAAATTCGAGAGAAAAATTAACTCGCGAAAAAATATATATATAATACCAAACATTCGTCAAAACAAAAACTTTTATTATTATCGTCGGTCTTTTACTATACATTTCTACACACTACGTTAAACACGGAACGATGTTTCCACTAGATTTATAAAGCGTATCAGGTGAATTTTTATTACCACATAATACCTACTCGAAATTCAAACAATCGTTTTCTAATTATAAAGCTGATTAAAAATGTACAAGTTCTGTCTGCGAGCTTTGCGATATTCATTGTTTTTCAAAATATTTGAATTCAAAGTAGTTTTAATAAGTATTCTATTTGTACAATATAAAAAAAAAAAAAAAAAAAAAGGAGAAAAAATATTGAACTTTTTTTTTATCTCTATTTATTTTTGTAATAATTTCACAATTCGCAGAATTGATTATTTTCTGAATGTTTTTATTCGTCGTCTATTGAAGTTTTGAACCAGCAGATTATCATTCATTATTATTAATATAGTACAGCGTATGTACCTATATGCAGTGGCCTCTAATAATTATATTTCAAAGACAAATTTAAAACAATATCTTCCTAAATACAAAATTTTGATGAAAAAATTGTCGTTCTACGTTAAAAGAATTGCTTGATATTTTTATGCTGGTTTATTTGAATTAATACGTATTGATTGTGGACAATTTAGATTTTTAAAATTATATACAGGTTTATATTATAATAAATATTTAGGTATCTATATAAAAATTAGACTATTGGCTATATATTGCGTATTTGTAGAAGAATAGTTGATCAAATACAAACACAAGTTATCTTCTGTTGTTAAATTTTTCAATATCAACATGAAACAAGATGACAACAAATATTCTATGCAAAATTAATTGTGAAATAAAAATTCTAAATTATTGTAATGTTTTTTTTCTGAAACACACAATGATATGATATGTGATATGGGAAACACGATTAATATATAGATAATTCGTTATGTTTTCAATTGATCAGAAGTGTGAAAATACTTGACAATGTTCTAATATAGAATAATTTGAAATCCAATACAAATGTTGGCCTGCAGGAGACCTTATAAGGATCAAATTAACAAGTAATTGGACACTACAAAATGTTTTAATACAATTGGCTAGAGAACACTCTTATTTGCTGTTCGTTATTAGCTTCTATTTGTCTCACAAAAACTTCGATAAAATTAAAAATTCGTTAATGACACAAAAGAAAAAAAGAATACAATTTCCATTTTTATAAGTGCTTTAATTCTATAAAATTCATATCAGGTACTTATTTTAGATAAATACAATTATATTATACGCATTATTGTAAGGAAAAATAAAAAAAGTACATTTGGATAAAAATGTATTTAAAATGAACTTTTTTCAAAAAATATATCATGTATCCGTACGAGTATTTTTTAAAGTTGAATTAAAAAAAAATTACCTACCTATATTTACACAAATACATTTTATATAAGTAATCAGATTATGTCTTCAGCTAATACATATTTTAAGTAAATTATATTAACTTAGTTTTAATTTTATCGAATATTATAATTCCTAGACATATCTAAATTTTGTGAAAATTTATTCAGTATGTACACACATTTTAATTTTAGTGAAAAATAGGAGCACATATATAAATCAAAATATTTATAATATAGTAAATAATTACTATAAAATAAAATAAATACATTTTAAATAGGTACCCATTATGCTTACCATCTAAATTCTTAAAAAGTATCTAACTAAATACAAGTGGTCCAACTATTTGTATTCGAATATTTATTAGATTAATTAATTATATGAATAATAACTATTCTTCATACCTTATTAATTTAAGGAATAAATAAATATAATTCGTTTAATATGTTATAAATTTTTAAACGTAGTTATAGATACCTTCTATGAACCAAACTTTTTCGTTTGTTAATAGTGAATATGTGTATGTGTGGTTTTTTTGTAAGTATATTCGTAAACATATTTTCGTGTCGACGGAGAGCTCCTAAAAACATCATATAGTTTTTTTATTCCCTCTCTATATTATATAAATAGAATATAATAAATTAAGCACATTTGGTAATTTAAACAGGTTTTTTTTTTTTTTTTTTGAGGTCTTTCCTGTTGTATTAACCCTGGAAAATCGGGAAAATCTATTATGAAAAACAGTGAAAAGTTTTGGTACACCTGTTTTTACAAAATCTGCTTTTGTGATTTCAGTTCGATAAAAATAAAAAAATAAAAATCAATACCATTATAAGAGACTTGAAATTTGCATCAATTGTATTTTATTTGATAGTACTTAGACACATAGCTATTTTATGAAGAGTACAATTTGCGAAACATTTCTGAACTCTATTGGGGTAAGTAATTTGTTTTTATTCGGTAAAATCTAATTTTATATCACTTTACCTAAAAATCACCCGACGACAATATAGTTTTGTAGCCTATTCTCACTACATATGAGTGAATAGACTGGAAATACGAGAATGTCCAATTTAATATTTAATATTCAAAATTTAGCATATTATAGTCATCTAACGATCAGCAGATTTATGTTATTCTAAATACGATAAAACTGTTTTCCGGAATATTATGTAATTTTATCCGATGTATATTTTAATTTTATCACTCGCCATTATACAGTGTCGTCATGATGTTAAATCAATGTTACATCAATGCCAATGACAATTTAATTTCATAATTTATATGTTTCTTTTGCATTATTGTAAATTAGCCGAGTGCCACATAAATGAATAGTAATAATATTAATACTAAATTATTAATCTAGACATGATTATGACACAACATTGAACTACATTTTCAATGTTTTTGGACTTTATTGTGCGTAGTATTATTTTTTAATCCATTTTGATGTAACTTATTCTATTATTCCTTACTTTTAAGTATCATTTCCCCAAAGAATTCGTTTTTCGGTATTGACGCCAATGCATTGGGTGTCGTAAACGAAGTTATGTAACAGTTGATTTGCATTGTACATAAAATATAAATCTCTCGGTCGGCTGATCGCAAACATTCGTTTACAATGTAGTTAAATCGCCCACTCGATTTTATGTCAGATTTAGGTGTTAGACTAAAACTTTCGTGATATCTATTAGCATTTAGCACCCCCTATAGCAATATTAATAGTATTTTATTTTCACGTTTTAATTATTTATAAGTATACCTATCTAGTGTGTATATAATTAAAAACTGACATTTGTACGTGAATGAACATATTCTATAAATATATACCTTTTTAAATATCGTATATTCATATTTTAATATATAGGTAGGTATATAATATAATGGAGAAAAATCACGTATCCAGTCTAACTCGGAGCCCAAAAGTGGTCAAAAGTTAATTAATTGATGTTAATTTTTATATATGTCTATATATTTATATTATAATATATTATATATATAATTAAATATACTTAACTCTAACTAAATTCAAAAAATCTTGAAAATCTGTAGTCACAATTTTTTTTTATATCACAAAATGACGAAAAAACGGCAATAATACGATTTCGTAAAATCGAGAATTTAATTTTGTCGTAATTTCGAAAATAATGACTGGGTACCTATTCATCATTGTCTTTTTGGTACTTACAATTAGATATTTTGTGTCCGACTTAACTTGAAAATTGCACTGAAGTATATCAATTGAAATAATTCTATCGGAATATATTACATTATATTATTATTTATTACCGCGTAATGGAAATATCATACGCTACAAATGTGATAATTTTATCATTTCATATATTATATATTTATGTCTTAAACATAATATGTAATATGTCAGTATGTGCAACGTGCATGTATGACAAATTAAACTCTTAGAACTGTTACGGTTTATATAATATAAAAATATATATTTATGTACACATTAGGAATAAGCGTTTTCAACCGCTTTATAAATACGATAGTATACGAACATTTCAATGTTGAATTTTCGAAACGTCAAGATCAGATATTTTGAGTCTGTAAAACTAAATAGGTACCTATCTGAAAAAAAAAAATAAATCTTTTGTGTACACGACAAATCGAAACGCTGCTAATGTTGGTTTAGTATTTCGCGGTCTTTGGGTGAAACTTTTCCCGTATATTATTCAGTTCGATTTTAGAAATGCATTATATAAGCCACTAAAATAACGAATGAGAGAGTACATATACTATTATAGTATTTATAGTCAAATACGTATAAAAATGTTTACGTCGAAATTTTCAAATTTTTTTTTTTTTTTTTACAGTTTAAACATTAACAAACATCGTTGGCCAAATACCTTAATTCGGTATGTTAAAATTTGATCGGAAGAGTTTTGTTGAAGTTTTAATATTTATAACTATTTCTTCTCAACGGATATATATATTTTTTAAACTATTTAACTATAAACAAAAAAAAATGTTTTTGCAAAAAATAGCCGGTCGTCGGGGTAGTTGGTATAGTATTAATATTAGCATTGCGTACGTCAAAAAGGACGGTTATAATGAATTATTTATTTGAATAGAACCAGAGAATAAACAAGTTCGGAAAGACCGCTCTTCAAGCGTGCTAAACTCGAAGTTTCTATAGATATTTTAAACAATAAACTATAAGTCCATTAAAACAATTTGATTAACCTACCGTAATTAATACTTATATATAGAAATCTAAAATCAACAATAATAAATTGTTAACCGTGGCAACGAATTGTAAGAACAAGTGAACGTGTAATATAAAATAAATCACATATATATATATATATCTAGGAACAAATCAAAAATGTCCCTCGTAACTACCTAGGTATTAGAAATTTCGGATAAGATAGACGAACGAACACAACGGAGATTTAAGGTATATAAACATATAAACTTATGATGAGAAACCAAAATTGGTGAAAAATATTTTTAACAGGGAATATTCATAAACAACATAAAAATAGGAGGTAATTATATATACAAATCGGAACTTTTCCTTTTTTTTTAATTAAAAAAAAAAACTATCCAGAAGACGTCAAAATTATGACTTGTATGGATTTCTAACACTTCTATTCTCTCTGTAACTCATTCAATAATGACATAAACCAATTAGTTATAATCTAAAAAAGATATATTTATATGCCTATATATAATCTACAGAAAAGTATATTTAAAATTAAAAAATTAATTAATTCAAACAGTTGGAAGAAAAGGTAAAGGTGAATAAGAATAAGAATTAATTCCAAAAATATAATACTCTTATAAAAAATAAAAATAAATATATAGCATAAAAAATAACAATATACCTATATATAAGTAAAACTAATATATATTAAAAACAGGGTATATGCCGAGTATATTCAAAAAAAGATTATAATTTATAAGTAACAACTATTTTCAACGGAAATCATCATCAGGGCTTTGAATTTAATGCATTTGCATGTTTTTCTTGCTACTCCGTAATTATAAATGAGTTCGGTGAAAATCTATTTCATATTGATATAAACACAAGTACGAAAACTGATCTTGCATATTTTTGTTTATAACGGGTGTTTAATCATAAAAGTGCAAATTTTCTTCAAATCTCCTCACTAAAATTTTTTTTTCCTCATTGATTTTGGCAACGTATAAGTGTTTGCTGTTTGGACAAATTGGCACAGTTACATTGATTTTGTTCCTACTGAATTTTATACTAGTGACACCACAAAAATGTGCATATAGCAGGAATCATGAAACATTATACAAGCGTATAGAACCTATATCATCTAAAAATTATTAAAATGTGGTTTTAAATATCTAAAAAAAATTCTGGTTTTTTAGTGCTTATTTCAGGTATATTTTGACATTTATAATTGCATATGTGCATGAGATAATTTTTTAGTGCATTAAATTCAAATCCCTGGTAATCATCTTATAATCTTTTTTTGTTTACCCGTGCTTGAAAATCTCGAAACCTTGGCAACCATTATGTTTTTCAAACTTCGACAATATGCTCGTAGTATATATTCAAGCCCTGTCACTTTCAGTGTTCACATCATCATTTAGCTGTTCTACATTTTTCTAGACGGAGGAGGAAATCGCGAAGCTTCAAACTTATATTCTTGTACTCTCCTAGGCCAATGTTCAAGGCGAATATCTCTGTTTAAAATAATAATTTAATATATACAATGCATATTGTTACATACATTATATGACAGTTTTCTTAATTCATGTTTCTAAATTCATTTTCCTAGTCTATTATTCACAAAAATACCCACGATTAAATTTTCCCATATTTAATTTATCTCCTAAAAAAATATTACAAATTTCATTTTCCCAAAAAAATATTTCCAATCGAATTTTCCTCAAAAAAATATTTTTCTATTTATATTTGTTTCTATTTAGTTTTATTGTACACGGAAAATAATATATGGTTGAAATAAACATATTTGAAGTTAAATCGATCTAAATTTTATAATAAGGTTTATATTTTGACTATGTACCGCATTGGCCCACTAAAATCAGTAGGTACATAAAATCATAATTTTATAAATTATAAAAATATAGTAAAATTTTACTTATCTATGCAATTTTTTACCTAACAAATAAATTAAACCCGTTTAAAAATCATGTTTATTGGGATATTTTGAACAAAATATTTTGGACCTTTATATTAATATTTTGTTCTTCCAACCATTGCTATATACACTTACCTACATATTATTTAAGGTAAATATTTCAACCTAAAAATATAAGAACATAATAAAAATTTGCACTTCACTCGTCGGAGGCACTATTATCGCTTATCGGCCAGGACACTCTTGGTGGGTATATTATATTCAATAAAACAATTCTGAACGGAGCTTCGGTGCAATATAATCAAAAAAAATTATAATTATCTAGGTTTATTCCTTATTTCCTCTACATTTATAAAATATTTCCGTTAGAAAAGGTGTCTAGTTATATTTTAATTATATTTATGCCTAATATAACTACTGGTAAAATCAAATAATAATCTTTTCAAAGTAGTACCTGCAAATAGAAATAATTTTCTAGCAAGAAATTTCCTTATTCTAAACTTCCTGCACGACTATTACTGGTCGGAAAGTCGATCGCAGAAAAATAAAAATAAATACACATCGTTGTAAAACCTGCACTAGCTTTCTCGCTCCGTTCAGTATCTAAAATTAAATTAACTGTAATCCACCGTCGATTTTTTGCAGTATTATCTACGCGAGCCCTAAAAGAAAAAATCTTCAAGACCTTTAATATAAAGAAGAAATCCTTTTATTCTCAAACATAGCGTTTAAGAGTAAAAAAAAGCACTTTTTGTTTAAAACTATATTAATTAGTTCATCAACTTCGATGTCATTGAACTTGTTTACTTCTGCGTAGGCTTATCATTCATTATTTAACGGGTTTACCTCGTTTCAAAAATAAAACGTGCACTATGTGTTTTAATTTATAATGTGATTAATTAAAACGTAAAACTTCAATGAAATTGTCGTGGTTTGATTTTACTTCAAGGACGTGAAATAATAAACCGATTTAATAAAACGTATCTATACCTACATGATTTTCCTAAATCGTTTTAATAATTATATTATATTTACAAATTTAATATTATATCAAAAATCGTAAAAAAGTATAAGTATAAAATATAATTGATAAATTATACTATTAAAGTGTAATAATTGTACATAGTAGACACGTTGATATTTGAAGTTTAACACATGTAATATTGTAAAATATAACGTTACTGCGAAGCTTGATTACAGGAAAATCTAGATTCACAAACGTTATACCGGTACATATATACTATCAGGTATTTTACTAATTTGCAAACAATTAATTGTATGATGTACAAATTAAAAAGTTTATATTTACCAATAAATTAATTATTGTATAATACGATACTACGATAATAATATTTAATAACGATAATAAAACCATTTTCAAAACCTGATAAATAAACGAAAATCTGTTCAGATATAAATGGTGGAAGTGTATGCTTACGTCGTTTCATTAGTCGGCTGAAATCGGAGGGACTCGAGGGCGCTTAATCCCCGTAAAACTTTGAAAAACCCTCTCAAAAATGATTTGAATAATTATTATATTTATATGAAATATGGATTTCTTCTTTTTTTCTTAAGAGACGTAAGAACAATTGGTTTAGTAAAAAAAAAAATGTCTGGTTTTCAAAAATCCATATACCTGCCTATTTTTGTTTTGATTTATCAATTAATCATGAAAATAATAATGAATCTATTTGTGTGTAAGAACACACATACTCCGAATCTGAAAATAATTCTTAATCCATTATCGACGTGACAAACCGAATTGATTTAGAGGACCAAAATTCAAGACCTATTCTAGCCTGTACTAAAGCGATAGGTAACTATAACGAAAATAAATATAAGTATAAGTATGACTAAATAAGTTATAAACAAAACTGTGTTTTCGATGTTATGTGAGAAAATAAAATAAAAATATTATTTCTTCCTATTTACAACTTGTTTAAAAGGCGAAAAATATAATAAAAATAAATAGGTAGCTGAATTAATATACGCATTATATGAAGTACCCGGCAAAAGAGCTCAGTGTTATTTTACTTTTCAGATTTCATAAGTTTCAAATAGTAAATTATATTTTTCGAATCTATAATCTATAATTAATTTATTTTTCATGTTAAATTGTCATAATTTGATTTATTGGTTATTTTCATTACAAATCTGTCGTCAATGGTGATTCTATGTGATATACAATGTTGAATTATAAATTATTCACCAATATTTAAGTTGGGAAACGTTAAAATCGAGGAAATATTTTTTAGTTGGTAGCGCTGTATATTATCATAAAGTACTCTACGGTATATATAGTCTTAGCCCCCCCTCCAATTAATTCAACCTGATTTCCGCCAACGATTGTTTGAACAGAATAGTGTATTATTTTTATTTTAGATTTAAAAGCAAAGATAAATCATTGCATTCAAAAAATGACTCTGACCAAAGTTCGGTAATATAATATTATTTTTCGATTTATAATAATAAGTTTCCATTATTTACAAAAGTTTTCCTTTGCACTTAAGAAAAATACTTGGAAAATTGAAAACGAACTCTTTAAAATAAATTTCATAGGGCTCTTTACTCGAAAATTTATACTCGACATTCTTCGTTATGATCAGAATTTAAAATAATAATTATAATTTTATCAATTAAAGATGAATTTTATATTTAAATCTATATTTATGTACTTTAGTTTGTAATAATATCATTTATCTTTTTATCATATTAATTACTTATTATACATTATATACTATATTGTTATTTATTGCCTTATTTTCAATATTAAATTTTAATATCGACTACTGATAATCATGTTTTATACAAATAATTCATATTATTTTTTTTTGTATTTTTATAACACTTTGTTTGAGCACTACTAAAATAAAAAATATATAATACACTATAGTATAGTATGGTATAAATTAGTATAAATATAATAAAAATATTATTAGCTTTAAGTTGTATTAAAACACATCCTGAAAAATGTGCTATATCGGCTAGAATAATCGCAGATATATATTTTTTATATCAGTAAAATTCTGACAACATTTACTAAATTTTGACAGAGCCATTTGGATTGATCTTAATATTATATATTTTCATAAGCATTTTAAAACTGGAAAATTTTGACTTTTTTAAGGACTACTGAACCAACGTATAACAACGTTATAAATGTAAAATACTTATAAAAAATATCCTATTTTAAAAGTTAAAATAAGTTCTTTTCTTTTATTTGGTAAAATTTATTTGAAAATTTCAAAAATTCTAGTTATTATTGTGTATGTATTGACAACAAAATTCTATTAGGAACTAACATACCTGTCTACTACATTTCGGACCAATTAAAATTATTATAGCGATCAATATGATGTTTGAAGAAAAATATAAAACATTAAAATGTGTTATGTCCATTAACTGACTTCAGGGACGTGTCAAGTTTTAATTAAATTTAAAATGTCATGTCGAACAATTGGTCAAATAAAATATTATATGCAACCAAAAACTTTATAATTGAGAAACTTTAAATAATAGTATAATATTAATTACTAATAATAATTAGGTATACGAGTTTTATTCAAAGTTCTGCTTCAAATAATAATTTATAAAAAAATACATAATATGATTGATTTAATTTAAGTAATTACTCATGTGCAGTTGACGGTTAAAGCTTAGAGTATATATTATAATGTACCTATATAATATACAATTTCGATATTTTTAAGTATAACTTAATCCTAGAATATTTGAATTATTATAGTAAAAGTTAAACAAATCGTATAAAGTGTAAAACTCAGTTATTTTATAAAATGTCAAAGTGATTTTAGGTAATGTAATAAATACCTAATAATAATTGATTATTTTTATATTATTATTATTTTATTATTTCTTAAAATTCAAAATCCAATTTAGGTAAATTATAAAGTACTAAAAAAGTATAGTGTATATAGTATTATATTATAATATATAATATTAATAGACGTTTATTTACTATTACAATAAAATAAAATTTATTAATTATAGCAAAACCAAAAAAACAAAGTTGGGATGGGGGTAAATTTTAGTATGTTATACCATAGATTAAATATACATAGATAGCCTACGCCGGCGGTAAAAACGGCAACCATTCTTACTAAAATTTTGGATTCCGGCCGCACGGTATAAGCACAGATTATAGGAATACAGATAGATCACTCGACCCGAAAATAATAGTTCGCCAAATACCGTCTCCTGATAGGCTGCACAGTTATCAGTGTAGTTACATACTACTATATAAATTATTTTGCTAATATACAATATTATTGTAAAAATAATTCATCATTTTTAATGTTATCATAATAGATAATAATAAAACAACATGGATTTCAGTTTATCTCACGGGATTAAAGTTTAAATTTATGGTATATATATCGTGGTCACACTGGTTCTTGTGGAGTTATCAAAATTATCAGTGACAAAATGACGTCATCGTTTTTGTTTACATCGAGAGTCGTCTCGATTTTTTCGAAACAATCGAAATTTGTTTTCATGTAAACGGTGGTAGTGTGGTATAAGTGGTCCCTGATAGGATCGATGGATATTATACAATATTAATATCAGTGGCATAAGATATACAATTATTGTTTAGTGTTTACCTACTAGTATAGCAATGATACTCTTGTAGAACCTCGTAATCCGCGTATATAATATATTTTTAGATTTTACAATGACAATAATGTTATACTAATTTATTGATGATTGCAAATACTACATGAGGTTTTGTTCACTATTTTTCTGATCTGATCATTTGCATAGAAAATTTAAAATTCTTATTGACTAGGTATAGGTAGGTATCTAATATAATAAATAATATACCATAGATTAAATATAGATACTTAAAATAGCGTTTATCATTTGTTTATTAAGAACTATGAACATAATTAAAATTTAATATCATCTAATCTTACAATAAAGTACCTATTATACTTTATAAAAAAAATTCCAAACAACTATATTATATACTTTTTTAAATTTCAAATTTATTTTTTGTTGAAACACTGGAACGTCCTATGGTATGTCATACTATAAATTTTTATGTGTTTCATTAAATCTAATTGGACACATCAGTGTTGTGTCATTTAGCGTGCTTTAAAAAATTATATATTTCAGGCTTTTCTGAATTTAAAGCACATGCATATAAGTATGGACTAAATAAAGTTTTACTATTAAGGCAATCAAATAAATTATTTAATTCTCTAAGAACTCCTCGGCAGTAGCAGAAGCTATTTTAGATGATATTTGGCCTGTAGTAACACATGTTTTTAATCAGTGTCTACCGAATTACTAAAAATTTGTAGATAGCTAGTTTACAATTCATCTTCTAAAATGGGCCGAGATTTATATGACTGTCTGTTTATTTTAAAAGGGCTCTACTTAGTACCTACTACTAGATTTATCAATATTATAAGCGGATTTAAAATTCCGCTTATAATATTGAAAAAGTCTTATAAAAGCTTAAAGTGGCTTATAAAATCTGAAAAAGAAACTTCTTGATCTGTAAACTTATAATTATTTTTTTTTTAAATAATAAATAATAAAATTAAATAATTTTTTTCGAACATTTTTGAAAATATGTGGTACATCAAAAATTTAAAATATATTTTTACTTTCAATTTTAATCATCGGGTAATCTTTGTTAAATATCAATTCTTTTATGAATAAATAGTTATTGGAACTTTGGTCACAAACTAGTGCTACAGGATCAAAATCTAAATCTATACATTTTTCTATGACATCTTGTAATACATACGATACATAACTTTTCATCGATGACCCTGATAAAAAAAAACGCTAAAGGTAACTTTCATTTACCATACAACCCCCGAACTATAAAAACCATAGCTTGCGTGGGTAGTTTGTATGTCCTACCCTATGTGCCCTAAATCTTCAAAACCTTCTACCATATCTAAATATTTGGAGTAAGTACGCTAAAAATGATTTTATTTTTATTTCGTCAAAAATTACAACACAATATTTTCCATCATCTGACATAGTATCTAATTTTTTTAAAATTTGTTTTAACCAACGACTATTAGAACCTGGGGAAAATTTTGAATTTCCCATCCACCTACGTATATTGTCATTTCACTTGTTAAAATTATTTCTTGTTTTTTTTTTTCTAAGAAATCTGTATGTAGCTATAGGGATTTATAATTTAAATTTATAGCAAAATTGTTTTCAGATAACTTCCAGGGTAATCTCGATTTACGTTTTCGAAACATTTGCATTTCCGCTATTACTTCAGAGCCTAAACTTGAAAATTGTATTTCAGATTGTAATTTACAATAATTATATTTATTACGAGTAATTTTCAATTTTTTTTCTAAATTTACATATAGTAAACGATTTACTTTTTAATAAAATTTAAATAACTTTTTTCCAATTATTTATTTTAATTGATTTTTAGACGTTTCTGGACTTGGTTTGTTAGGGAAAAGTACCTTTTTAGTCTCGTGTAAACGGTTTCCGGTACTGACGGGAGAAAGCATATCGATAAATGTTTTAATCATTGAGTTGGTGGATGGAGAGCATTCGTAATCCAAAATCGACGAAGCCGGTGTTTTACACAAAGCAGCTGGAAAATGTGAAGATTCGATTGGAGTTCTTTGGGGTCTTTTATTATACACCTTTATTGTTGTCTTAACGTGTAATTTTAGAGATTCAAAGTTAGTCGGAATGTGTTGTTCTGAATTAATTATTGGTACAGCTGTTAATTCAGAAAAATCATATTTGATTGGAACAGCAGTTGATTTAAGTCTGTGCTGTGATTATTATTATATAGATAAAATCTATATTATTAAAATCCGAAGGCCTAAAATGTAAATTACATACATGTCGGTTATTCGATCGCTCGAAGGTTATATCAGCCAATTTCATATTACCTATAAGTATTATGTAATAGTTATTATATTTTTTTAAATTTATGATATGTATTTTATAAAATTCCTCGTTCCAAACTTCCAAACAGAATTATTTTAGATAAATATAGAAGAAAAAATGATTAAAAACTAACGTATATAAAAATACAGAGACAAAATAAAACTACTTTATTTTTTAATTAAAATTTTCCGAAATTGCATAAACATTTTAATTATTGATACGTGATAAATTTAGGACTCGAAACATCTCACGTATTAAAAAATACCAAAACATATACGAAATATTCAGTTATAAGTTTAAAATATAAAAATTAAAAATTACATTAAAATATGCAATAAAGAAAACACATTATTTTCTAATTAACGAAAAAATATCAAATAATTACATAATCGATTTTGATTAACGTATGTTTTTTAGCCTTTTTCGTTAGTATTTATTTACGCGTTAAGAAACTACCCGAAACCAAATAATAATAAAACCCAAAAATACTATTATTTAAAATTGTAAGAAAGTTATGTAAAAAAAATGTAGTCAGAAAGTTATGTACAAAAAAATAATAGGTAGGTAACTAATAATAATAAAAATTATTTTAAATCGCCCACATATATATCTTGCACTCAAAAATATTAAATATAAATTATTTTATTTTATGAGGTGCATTATATAATTAAATGTATATATAAATATATTTATTTTTATTATTTTAGAATATTTAAAAATAATACTTACGTATAAAAAATTTTAATTATTTATAAACGTAAAAAAAGCAGTATAATACCTGTATACCGGGCTGAAAACTTAAAAAAATATAACAGATATTTTTATTTAGTTTTCCAGTTTCATAGATCTTTAGATAAAACATCCATCAAATATTTAATTATTTCTAATTTAACTTACCCGATTGCTTAAGCCATTCTTTAGTTCGATTTTTATTTTTGGGGAAACAAATTAGTTTTATGTTGTTATACGTGTTCTTTTACTTCTTCCACAGTTAAAAAACATATACTTATTCTCTTTTGTAGGCATTTTTAAATGTAAATAGTTTACAATAATATTGGTACAAGTCGAAAAATGTCACTATCGTGAAACAGTAGGTACCACATTGCGAAACAGTAGATGTTATGACCAAAAGTCTCACAAAAAGAAAAAAGTGTTTTTTCGTGGTGGTATGGAAAATAAAAAAATCATATTATTAGTATTTTCATTTTTTGTCACTAAAGATATTTTAATTCTGGACTAATTATAGACACAGCTATGTAGCACATACTTTTTAATGAATAATACATTTCAATAGTCATTGATCACGATTTATAATGAACTAATTTGGGTGTTTTGTGAAAAATTATTAAAATGTATTTTCGTCTCGATTGTCTCGGGAATTATACACCTGAATCTTTTCAACTACTTTATGGGATGTCAACTTTGGTCCTGTTTGAATATTGACTACTCGTCATATCCCAAATTGAGGGCCTGTTTTCGATTTCGTCGATGAATAATAATCGGTATCAAATTCTTTTCCATTCATTTTTGATTTTAAAGAAAACTTTTTCGAAAAAATAACTAAAAATATTGAACAGTAAGAATCTGTCGCTTCCATAACGCGCGTTACAACTTAACACATCAATGCAAAGCTATGTTTAATGTCTATGAAGTTGGCCCCTCTACCTTACTTATTTTTTTTTACAGATAATATACGACAATTGCAAATTAATTGCAAATAATTGCAAATTAGGTTTCACTAATTGCAAATTACTTGAAATGTCTTTTTTCGATATTTCAAAATTTTGGGCCAGACCCCGTCATTTTGGCCGATCGACTTCAAAATGCATAAGTCCTAAACATAGTTTATGTTTAGATACATGTTCTAACTCGCGTTGACAGAGTACTTGCGTTACACGCGCGTCTAACGCCTGTTACGTGAACTAGGCCTAAATCAATATTAAATCAATATTCAATGTATATCTTATCATCACTGTTGTACGGTACTCGACTGTGAATCGAACGAAAATATATTTCAACCCACGGTAAACACTGGGGAATATAAACCGCGAGGTGATAATGTAAAAAAAAAAAAGGCAAATTGAGTGAATATCGATATTTCGACATGGGTTCTAAAGTTGTCCGACATATGTTATGTATGTTACTCGGGAAAATAAAATTGATGGAGGTGGTGGTATAAAACGTGAAAAATTCCTTAGTACGGTAAAGGGACCACGGCTGGTGATAAAATATTGTAAAAGGAGCGTATTTGTACTCGTATATATTGTGTACATATACGCACATATGTATATGTATTGTACATAATACATACTATTATATTGTACATATATATATATATAGATCTCTTTGGCCTATACGAATTGTATGCAGAAGAAAAACGAAAACTTTTTTTTTGTTCACGTCGTAACCGTATTTTTGTAAACACGATTTACGTACATCTAAGTGGAAATTTTGAAACGATTTTTTTTGGATTTCGAGTACATTATCGTTAACAGTTCGTTATAGCAGCTATAACATTCGTTTAATCGTATCCAGTATAAAGCGTTTGTTTTCGAGTACATGCACGGATTAAAATTTAAATATTCATAGGTACTTACATGAAAATCATGTCGGATTTCGACTAAGTGTTCAAGAATTTTCGTATAATGTCTATAGGCTTTTTATACGATTGCGAGGACACTTTGTATATATATATATCGTACTTTAAAATTGATATCATATATTTCCAAACAAGGTCGATAAAACAAAACGATTATAGAATATATACCATATGATAATATAGGTATCAATGGTTTGCACATTAAAATTCAACTGCGGTCTGTAGTTTGGACAAAATATAATTGAATTCGATTTTGGATTAGTTATCACAATTTGTTCAAGACCGAAGAACGTAGTATTTGACATTTTTCAACGGCAAGGGACTATTGAATTTTAATAGTCTATATAAATACTTGTATAAAAAATTCATGTCATATTATTTTTTTATATTTTAAAATAAATTGATGTTTTAATTTTAAAAAGTCTTCTAGGTACAGCTAGTGGAGATAGGTTAGTCATCTTCGGGAATGATAGTGTATTATTATTAATTTAAATTTGAAAGCAAAAATATAGCATTGGAATGATATACTGAGCTAAGTTCGTTATAATATTAAAAAAAAAAAGAAAATAGATAACCACGTAACAACATTATTTATTTTTTTGTTATTTACCCAATAATTATAAGGTATTTTTCTTATAAAAAGTAAGCATTCTTTAGGCTTAAGAAAACTGCCAGGAAAATCAAAAAATAACTATTTAAAGTACTAGCTAAAACCAATTTGCCATTAAAATGTTACGTTAACTACAAAACTTTTACTCAACACTTTCTACACCAAAAAATGTATATACAGATATGAAGAAAATATATGGTGTTAAAACCAATATAATCCTTACTTCGTTCAGAATTTAGAAGTAAACGAAGGGGTGCTTAATTTACATATCTCCTCTCCTATGATGCACCATAATATTTGGTTTTCTGTCATCCATATGAATATAATATATTACCTATGTTAGAACGGAGAATAAAACTATACAATACAAGAGTATTTGGAACCTTAGGCTTTTTCTATTCTACTCATTGCGCAATTCAAGTTACAAAACTTTTCAAGAACATATATAATTTGTGTTGCAAAAGTAATCTACCTCGATATATTCCATGATTATTTCCAACTGTACAGTTCAATGATTCAGTTCCTTCAACGTGATATAGTTTTATCATCATATATTATTATAATGTTATAATAGCTGCAGTATTTAATATATATACAGTATATATTATATATTATATATTTTTAGGTAAAATAATTATATATATTTTACATTATTGGACAACTATTGGAAAGGTACCTAAAGTCTTTTTGTCGTTAAAGTATTGTCAAAATAATTTAATAATGAATTTTCAACAAATAGTACGTAGACTGGTAAAAACTAGGAAATCGTATTAAAATTAAATTAGGAGATTCAACAGTAATGGAATCGATTGGAAGTAATTATCATTTTTTTAAATTTTGGTTTCGATTATCACAATTTTTAATAGGTCTAACTTCCACCAAATGATGACTAAGGGTTAAATCATAATGTTAATGGATTAATAAGACTTTGAATCCTTTTAAAAGTTCTTTAAATAATAACAATTATAGGTTTTGATTTCGGTGGTACTCAAATTTTAGGATAATAATGAATAACCGGTTCTCATAAATTTGGTTTTAACCTCAGGCTTCAGATGATATTATTAAATTACCCAAAAATTGAAAAATTGTTAAAGCTTCCTGAAAACAAACAGTTTTTGGTTTCTAGTTAAAACTTAAGGTTTTTCATTAATTATTTTCTCTGCCTACAAAAATTCTACATAATTTTATATTGTGATTATTGCATAAATTAAATTCGACGATCGAATATTATGGAACAGGCAATAGGCATTTTATTGTTCTTTGTTGGCCATTAAATTTCTATAATTTATGCTTTTTGGCTACTGCTCAAAATAATTGATCTAATTCTATCACTCGATTACTTATACATATATATATATATATATATAAATATATTATAGTGACGGGTACACTAATGCCGATTACAGCAGAGAAAAAAGATCGCACCAATCCACTATTTTATTTCATTTGAACTTTCAACATGGATCAAATATATATATATATACATACACGAGTATGTATAGTAAATGAGGATTATGGCAGAAATTGCAATCAAATTAAGAAAAACTAGTTTTGAAACCAGTAATTACAATAATATTGAAATACTGGAGCTGGAAACAGGAATCTATACAATTGTAATTATTTGAAGAATCTCCGGAATTTAAAGGAACAAGGACCCTTGTTTACCCTTTAATATTATAATTTAATCCACAGTTATAATATCTATTTGAAGTGGAAATCCTGTTTATATCATCGAATTCAAATTAAGGTTTAGAATATTATTATCGAGTATAATTAATTTTCTGAAAATCAAGGTTAGATTGCTGAATTGCTCCTTTTATTTTACGTAAAATAGGTATTTAAAACATTGACTAACAATTTTATACTTATTTCTTATTTTTTATTATTAAACAAATAGCCATTTAGTATTATAATGATAATGAGTAGGTATATTATGTAAAACACTATTAATTGATTCCATAATAATTAATAATTTTGTATAATTGTATGGGATAAATACATAACATGAATTTTTCAGTTTACAGTTATACATATACATAACTCAAAACGATAAAGCAAATAATTTTAAAGTGCAACATTAGTTTATACTTAAAACAATAATAAATTACTACAATATCTATTAATTAAATAAGTACAATATAAATTCCATACATGCTTTAAACTTATATCCATTATTAATATCACTAATCAAAATTTTATATCAGTAGCGACACTGTAAATATAGTTATCACTAGATTCATATATTCATATATTGTGTAATGTAATTATATTATTTATTGATACATTTCAAGTAAGATGTTAAGCTGTTTAATATCATGTATTGCATAACATTTTTAAATATATTGACAATTTAATTTTATCAACTATTCAAGTAATTAATAATACAGTTGTTATCTCATTGATTTGTAATTCATGTGTAAAAGATTTTAATTGGTATTCGTACACAACAGGTGTATTAATAAAAATGATTATTAATTGTTTTATTTTAATTTCAAAATTAAAAACTCAAATTTTATGGTTTTAAATGTTTCAATCAAAAGTCAAAAACCAAAAAAAGTCAATACCTATATTAAGACTAAATTAAGTTAGGTGGTTAGGTATTATGAATGTAATTTTGAAATACAGTTGAATTACAAGCTGTAAACTTTGTAAGTACTTATATATATATATATATATGTAAGTGCTCGTAAATTTCACGAAAATAAAATTAATTTTCCTTTTATTCCTGAATGTTTATAAATATTTAACCTATAATGGGCGTACTGAATACATGTCTTATTACATTCGTATTTTATGACTATAAAATATAGGTACCTAATAATGTGCTCAAAACTAAACCGATTTAATAACATATTAAATGTAAATCCAAATTCGGAGTACATATTATATTTGTACTTATTATGTTAATTTTCTAAACAAAAAAAATTAAAAATAGAAAATACTGTAAAATCCAAAACTTATCGAATTCACAATGTTTTACACGAGGTTATTCCATTTTAAGACTTTTTTTAGGCGTAGAAAAGTCGAATAGGAGTTTTAGAGTACCTACGTAAATTACCTACACCGATTTTTTTGATAATGAATTCGTCTAGACGGTACTTTACAGAGATAATTACAAAAACAGAGTAGTATTCTTCATCTTTTATAACGGAAATTTTTTATAAATGCCGGGAAAATTACTAATAAAGTTATCATGGTTACCATTTTAGATTCTGAACAGCACGAATAATAATATTTTTATGTTAAAATATATTTTATTGGTTTTATAATGATATATTTTTTTGTATATTTGTATATATTTTTAAGAATAAATGTTTCAATTTTTACCGGCAGTAAATTACATCTAGTTGGTTCTATAAAGAGACAATTTTTCGATGTTCTCAATAGTTTCATTTTAACGCGTAAGTAAACATACATATATAATTCGTGTGTTTAAAACCAAGATTGAATTGGTTTTATATTGGTTGTAAAAATCAATAAAAAAAAAAAATGCAGTTTATTCAATTTTAAGTATGTAAAATGTTCATACTAAATTTTTTGTTTTTTATTTTTTATTTTTTTTTTTTGTAGTTGGTTCCCTGATGATTTTTGTGTAAATAAATACTATAAGGTATTTATAATATTTAAGAACTATGAAAGTCATACCGCTTTAAGTCATAATTAATCATTATTTTGTATATTTATGAGTATACTAATAATGTGTAATAATATATAATATACCGTGTGCTATTCTACAGAATATACATTCTATACGATATAATACAAGTTGGAATTACCTATACTAATAAGATTTATTAGTTTAATTATAAAATCAAATGCAAATATCTTGAAACACTTTCTACAAATACAAAATATGTGTAATAAATTTGAAATATAAGCAGAAAATCAGTACCTAAGAAATTTTATAATATAAGATACCTATATAATTTATACTCGTGGGTACCTGCAGTTACACATTATAGTTGTAATTTATTTTAATAGGCATTTGTATATTACAAGTTAAGTATATATTGATAATACAAGGTAGGTAGTTTTGAGTTTATAAACACATACCCGTTACACAAATTTTACAAAATTAAAAATTAAAAATTTCTAGAAAATATCATGACGTAAAAAATAAATAAAATAAATACAAACAATATAATATAATATTTATAGTATTTTTCTTCTTGTTCGCTTTCTCTTCCAAATATTTGGGTCACCCTGGTCCTACACTTCCACTTATCTCTACCTACCATAGTCCCGTATCTTCTTCCCTTACCCCAACCTTCCTCTTATCTCTCGCCATCACAATCTCACCTTTTTTCGGTCTTCCTCTCTCTCTGTATCTATCAGCATTCATTTCCTTTACTAAAAATACTGTCTCAGTCTCTTCCTTCCTTAATACATGCGCCAATCATCTCAATATATTCTCCATCATTTGGTCAATTATCTGAGCTACTCCTATATACTACCTCTTATATATTCATTTCTTATTCTGTCCTCTCTAGTCACTCCCGCACTCATTTAACTTAACATTCTGCAACCTTCATTCTCTGTTCTATGTTTCTACCTACTGCCCGAAATTTTGTTCCATACAACATTGCAGGTTTCCCCACTGTTTTGTAAAATTTATCTTTTAACCTAATATGGATTATCTCGTCATACAAAAAAAATCTGACGCTTCTTTTTACTTCAACCCGTCTTAATCCTGTGTTTCATTTCCTCATCGAAGCTCACATCGTTCTGCACAACGGACCCTAAATGCTCGATCCTCTTGATCCAACTTTATTCCTTGCCTTTTGCTATTCCTTTTGTGCCGCCAAAATCATACTCTATATATTTTACACCTACTAATGTTTAGTCTTTTACTATCAAGAGCTTCCTTCCAGTAAACCATTTACTTCCTCAGTATTCCCGCTTATCAGTACTATGTCATCTGCAAACAGCATGCATCGTGGTACCTCGCCATGTATGTCCTTTGCTATTTTATCTATTACCGGGGAAAATAAGTTAGGACTCAAAGTGGAATTCTAATGCACTCCCACTGTGACACTAAAATACAAAGTTTCTCCACAAGAACCCTTAGGAACGTAATCATAAGTCTTCTCTAGACCAATAAATACCATACACAATTTATTTTTCTCTTCTCTGTACTTCATTACAATCTGTTTCACAAAAAATATTAACTCTACGGTAATATTGTAATTTATATATATATAAATGGATGTTTATATATCCGAAATTAATAGACTCAAAAACTACTGGACCGATTTTTAGGTTTTTTAGGTATTGAATATTTCGATTCGATTAGTAGAAAAAAAGTTGTGGACCTAAATGTTTTGTTTTCTATTTAATTTGAATCACTGGTACAATATTTACCTATAAAACGAAAAAAAAATTGTTTTAGTTATAAACAAAAATTTCATAAATTAAAATTAAATGTAAAATAAACACACAACTAATCTGTCAACAAACATTATGTAATGAAAATTATTTGAAATGCCAGCCTAAAAAATCAAACAATGGAAGATTAACCGTATGGTCCCATATTTCAAATTCGCAATAGAGAATGTAACAGCAGATGTCTTGAAGGTCGTTATCAGCGTAGATAAAACACCGCTATTATCAAATTAATGAATGAATCGAAACTTTTATTATTTATTGTATTTGATAATATTACATTACACACCTTATCCTTTCTGTTTATGCGTAAAGCCGAGTGGTGGTAATTTCATCTAGTATATCATAATGTTTATAGTGTACCTGAAAATAAATCGAAACAGCGTACAAGGCGACATTATTTTGTGAATAACGTGCAAGATATATTATACGATATAGGTAAAAGTCAAGTTTAAATTTACAGTATAACAAATCATATAAATTAGGTACTGTCCCTGCTAGTGCCTAATTAACCTTACCTAGCAAAAATCATTTCGGTGATCACATCACCAAAAATAGTATAGCATATATCACTCGAATTGAATGGTGTAAAAATATATAACTGAATTCCGGCCATTTCAAAAATACCCCATTGACGTCTAGTACTATTATCTAATCTAAAATCATATTTATATAACCATATATCATGGCTTTTCGTCCGTTTTATCAATCACACAGTATATGTACCAATAAATGTCTGCGATTCGATAAATTAATGTCTAAAAAATGATTTTTCCACAATTACTGACGGGCAAGTTGAATACATTGTACAATATAAAATTTTAAAAAATATTATAAATAATCAATATGTATTTAAATAATAGTAAATATTTGTATAACAGTAAATCATTAGTCAGAAAGTCAAAATTGTGTCAACATAATAATATTAATGTCAGTAAAATCAAAAAAAAAAAAATTCTAACCTATCCGGTAACACGTGAAATATGCAGACGACTTCATTTGGAAAACACATTTAATGTACTCACGGTATAATATTATGTTGTAAAGACAATTTCATATTGATTTCGGTCATATATATATAACTACTATGATGATTGCAGGTTTAAAGTTAATATCGGTTTTATAAATATAAATTTTATGATCACTGATTTACGGCATACGAGTTATGACAAATATGGATTAATTCGTATGATGTTTTTCCAACATTACTTTATTCAGCGTTAATATGTTATTACCGTACGTTTAAACAATATATGGGATTTTAATTGATTGAAAACTAAAATAATCCATCTAGTAATGGTACATTTTTTTTGCGCGATATTTTAATTTTTTCAACTAGTATAAGTATTTGCATCAGTAACGTCTTTGTCGTCTCGGTGGATTTCGTGAGAGATAATTATTAGTATCCGAGTCTAAGTTTTTTAATTAAAAGATTTCGATAAAGACCGTGACAGCCGTGCAATCTTTTAATGATATCATAGCGTTGCATATACATTATATACCATATAAAATTAACATTATACCAGTATATAGGTATCATTATTAGACGTTTCGTATTTTTGGATGAAACAATTATTATTAATCACTGTAGCTGTAGCCCATAAAGGATTTTGTTGTCCTTTTGTGCACGTCTTATCTTACCACACTCGTGTGGTGCTAACTAAATGTTCATAAATCAAATTGAATGACAATTTAGTCGTCTAAAACGATAATACATTATCATAGGTAAGCGTTTAATCGAATATAATAATAAATAACAATATAATAACATTATAACGGAACATTATTACAGTTGTTCAGTTATATTTTAATGACTCCATTACCTGAGAATTCATGTTCACAATAATTGTCAAACATTACAATAGATTGCCGTTCAGGAATTGTTTTAAGGTGTAACGTCACTCTACTTTTATCGTGATGAATGAATGCTTGGTTTAAATATAAAGGTCTACATAGAGCCTTATATAGAGCACAATCTTAATCTACCCGAACTTAAACAACGGTCTAACCTAACATAACTAAATCTCCCTCCACCATCCCCCTCACCTGTCTAACCTAACGTAACTTAACTTAACATCCCCTACTCCTCCCACGTGTCTTATCTATCGTAACATCATTGCCCTTCCCTTACCCACCCATCAAACCAAACCTAATCTCCTTTTCCGCCAATCATTCCCTCGCAGAGCCAGTCGCATCCACACTAACATAGACTAATTTCTCTACCCTAACACGGCCTAACATCTCCATGTCTTTTATTATACGCAATCCCCTATCCACCCTATAGAGGGTGAAACATAAGAACTAAACTTATGCAAATAGGACGGCATAGGGATATGGTTCAGGTTTAACGACTCGCCCCATCTGAGATGGGCCGGATACGTGGCTTACTGTAAAATACTCGGAAGTGTTAGGTCATGTTAGGGTAGAGAAGTTAGTCTATGTTAGTAAGTATTACAATACATTAATTGTTTCTCTGTTGTATTGTTTTCGTTAGAATGACTTGAGCTATTTGTAAAATGGATTTTAATATAATTATATATATATATTATTTTAGAAT
The DNA here is from genome assembly GCA_025469235.1 of Pemphigus obesinymphae. Classification (NCBI taxonomy): domain Eukaryota; kingdom Metazoa; phylum Arthropoda; class Insecta; order Hemiptera; family Aphididae; genus Pemphigus; species Pemphigus obesinymphae. The sequence goes on along the minus strand of JAIPRL010000441.1, from coordinate 113,384 downwards.
AATAATATAAAAAGTTAATATTGAATGTAAATTGATTATACATTTTCCTTCAAAATGTAAATATAAAAGAATTTCACCAATTTTGTTATTTAGCCGAAAAGTATTTAAAAAAAAAAAAAAAAGTTAACATCATAGTAAAACCATGGGATCCCTATATCAAATCTCTCTCTCTATGATTGGCAATTCATATACTCTATGCGAAATTCTTCTAGTTTTAATGATACTAACTATTATATGTTTCTTTTTTAAATAAAATATTAAATAACTAAATCGAGGACCCAATTATTTTAAGTTTAATTGATTTAAAAATGCATAAATATAATACCAGGGATTCTAATTTATTTTATACATCACCTCCTTCTCTCAAATCTATGTTTTCCGCCTATTAATGCATTATTGATAAACAGTAGGTACTTAATAATAAAATTATCGATAAAATAAAATAAATTATTTATTTATATAGGTAGTATTACCAATATCTTATTAATTGTACATATATTTTCCTGTAATCTAAGTTCTAACGTAGATATTTAATATCTTGATCGTTATGATTTGTTTTTTTCTCTTTTCTCCGTTTAGAAATTATAGTAGTTATTATAGTTATTATTATTAATATTCATATAGCTATTATTTTAGTAGTTAATAATAATAATAAATCAAAAATGAAAAAGTAAATAAAAAAGCACATTGTACCTATATATATAGCTATCTAATGTATTTTTTTTTTAAATTATAAGTGGACCATATATTCGTGATATTTTTTATAATAAATTATTAGTCCGTTTTAATCTTATATTATCTTAAACATACTCACTCGAACAATTTCATAAGTCGTGTTAGAACTTATTCAATAGTTTTCCTATCGACATGATGATCATTATTTGCGGATATTGAAATATTTCTTAGTTTTTAAAACATAAAGATATCCCTACTGATGATCAAACCTATAGTATTCGATAAGTGGACACTTGATTTCCGCGTTTTGTACATGCCATAATTAATGTTATCCTAAACGGCAATCGTTGAATTGGCACCCGATTTCGGGTAAATATTAAATCAAACCTTGAACTGGCTCTCGCAAAATGTATAGTTGAATCGGCTCCCAAAACCGTAAACTAATATTATTTAATTAGTGGCTCATAAATAATTCTGAAGCCATATACTCGCTAATGGTATATTTATATTTATTGAAAATTCTGCACTATTCGTTATACTCGACAAAAATGTATCAAATAGCGCCGTTCCCAAAATTATTGGATTACACGCTGAGAAATTTCCATCGCCAAACTTCTCAAATATTCGTCTACTCTTACAAATACGTACTAGTACATATATTTTCATTGGTTCGTGTTGCAAACATCACTGCTCGTCCTGCTTTAAATAATTAATTTTATTTTGGTAATCCATACGTGTTTTTGAAAAATATATTTAGGAAACCAATTCAAATGTACTATTTAAGGGTACAATTAAAATATCGATTACATATAAAAAATGAAAAAAGTCCATCTGGATTCATTGACATCGCCGGGCCGAAAAGGGAAAAGTTAATTTTGGCCAAAAGGGGTCCATGCAGATTCAATTACGGAATTCCGAACAACTTGGAATCGGACCACACATTACATTGATCCTGTTATATTTTTCGACTCTCAGTCGCCGTGATTATTTTTTATGGGGTTTCTCCTATTATTTAGAACGCGTGTATCGATAAAACAAAGGTTAAATTATTTGACAGCCACCGCGAAAACGTCCGAGGAAATTAACTTTAGAAATGCCCCAATGTCGGACGTCGATATATTGGCGATTATAACGACATAGGTACGGATACAATATTGCAATTCGACAGTTGAAAGGCAAAATGACGTAAATTACACTTTTGGTGTAAACGAATGTACGGCGACACGCACACATATATATATATATATCAGAATTTACACTATCTATATTATGTTTTTGGTGTTTATAAACGCCACGTGTTTCATCGGCATTGGCAATAGAGATAGGTAACTAATTTTCGAATATATTTTTGTTCTCCCAAAAGGTTTATAGAACGTCACGAGTTCACAACCATTGCATGCCTATTATTCGGTTATTTATTTATTATTTATCGGTGAAATATTTTCACGAAAAATTAATGCCAACACAGGCGTAAAATAATTACTTTACGATGACTATAAGTAGGTTATAAACATAAATATATCATAGTTTAAATATTACTGGGCTTTTTAAGTGAACGAAAACGACCCAGTATTTCAATAACACTATCATTATTATTATTATTATTATTACATATATATAATATATATATATATGCATAGCGGTCATTTAGAACTTTTTTTATAGGTACTTTTTTATACAAACACAATAATAATAAAATAATAATACCATCGTTTAAGTGGATCTAAAAGCCGTATTAAAATAGTATCGATCATTTATTATTATGATTATTATCTCTTCACATACACGTTATTTCATTATAATGGCATCTGCATGTCCCGAACGACGTTATAAACAAATATAATACGAATCAATATTCAAATATAAGGCACACCTTTAAATATTACACCGAATTTTAAACACACTTATCACAGCTGGTACGTATCATTTATTAATGTTGTATGACTTATATTAAAATAATTTGTATAATTTTTAAGAAACGGACACGTTATATAAAATTGACTCAAATTATAGTTACTGCTTAAAAAATTTATAAAAATAAACGATTGATAAAATCTCGTAATTTTCAATTAAAAATGCAAAAATTATAATTTAACACTGTTAATAAAATGTAAAAAAAGTCATTATATTTTACTGACTATATTTGAAAAATTAAGATTCTAATTTTTTTAAATAAATATATCTACATTTTAATAGATATTTATTTTTATTTTGAACAATTATAAATATGCTCAGAGGACACAGAGGCACAGAACACATATTATATAATATGCTGTAATTAATAATAAATAAATAATACAAAATTTAAGTAATACCAGAAACAACCATCCGAATTTGACCGTCGTTGGACTTACTTTAGAAATTATAGCAATTTAATGTTTGCAGATTTATCGTAAAAGCTACGTAAGCACTTATTAAGTATACGTTTGTACGACCACTCTAGTGGTTTATACTATTATTTGCAAGTTTGATTGATTGTTTAAATATGTTGAGCACAGTAGCTTACAAGTATTTTGGAGTCCGTTTTGGGAACCTATGTTCAACTGCGTTTTACAGTTGGCCGATTTTAAATTCCCGCCAAATTTACTATCACGATATTACTATTATCAGTTTGTAATGGTCATAGCATACATAGCAGCCGAAAAAATATATTTATGGATAGATTATTCGCATTCATACCGAACTGAATTTCAAAGATTGGTTTAAGTGTGCACAAGAATACACTTATCTCACGCGAATGCATTTTTTATGGATAAAAGATAAGACCTTTAGTCAATATAATTTATTTATTATTTACGATTCTATAGAAAAAAAAAAATAAATAATAATAATAATAATAATAATAATAGTACGATGTGTAAAATTATTACTAAACTAAGTATAACTGTATATTGTGTCTACCTAAACTTTAATATGTATTAGTTTGTTTGATAAATATTTATTTTTTATTTTAAAAGTTCCACGTTAAAACTCGTATATTTCAGTTTTTTATATCTAAGTTTTTTATAACTTTATTTCTCCTGAAAACTTCTTATATTGGTATTAAAATATATATATATATATATGACATAGTTTTCTAAACTATAATATTTACATTTTTCTAAAAATTATACAATGTATGTATCTAGGTATATACCAACATGACGGTTTTATTTCTTCAACTACATAATATGATATACCTACGTATTACAGAACCATATTGTTGAAAATATTCAATTTTATAAACTTTTTGTCTTCAATCAGTATCGTATAATATAGTATAACTATAATATTTTATATCTAATGCAATATAATCCCGATAGGGTTTTATTTCCTTATTGGTTTGTTTGGGATAGAAATCCAAACGGTTCGATCAATCGAAATTAAAGTTCCCGCGCATGTTCTTCGGTCTCTGGAGCAGGTTTTAGTAAAATATTGAAAAAAATCCGTCGGTGTGAAGGAAAATATTCGGTAAATAACTTGTTCGCATAGGACGTTGAAAAAACGATTGTTAATTTTCCAACTGGGTATCACGGATACTGATTAATTGTGTACTGTAGTAATAATAAATGTGTATTCCCTAACAACGCATAGATACTCTTCCAAGAAGGTCTTAGATGGTCCATTTTAATCTAAACTAATCGGACCACGACTGAGGGACACACACTGTACCTGATGTATCAGGTGGGCCGAGGTAAGACGTTGAATTGTTTTCTACGGCGGAAAATGTTTGTCTTGTTACGAATTTGTGAACCCGAAAAAGTCAAAAAAATGCATCCAGTCGGGAAGTTTCTGACAGGTAACTAGGTATCAGTTGGTTATAAAACGATAAGTACAGAATGTTCCAATCCTGCAGGAATTTCCGGCTATGTATATTAACTGGGAACTAGAAAGAAAGGTCTGTGCTATCAGAGTTATATAAGTAGGTACCTATTTAATGTATAGATTGCACACTGAAGTTGTGGCCTAGAAACAGTTGCAATTTTGAAAAGTTTTGAAATATTTTAATATTATTATTATTTATGTATTAACGCCAAACTGCAATTACATAGATCATTAATTATGTATATAAGAAATATTAAATTTTAGGTACATTAAACAAAAAATAAATAAGATAATATGTATATTTGTAGGTATATAATGTATATAAAAGAAGACAGCGTAAACTGTGATAGTTAGCGATTTGACATTTTCAGGATATGTTTGTATCCTAAAGTCTTAGCGTGCAATAAGAAATAATTTTGATTTTGATTTTAAGGGGTTGAAATGGAAAAAAAAATAAAATTTTACGTGTAAATTGTACTTATTTTCGAGTTTCCCCAGTAACGATTGTATTTCTGTCATAATTTTAGTTTACATAATTTATTATTTTTATTTATTATTGATAATTAACCGTTCATTTATTTTGATTGATTTATTATAATGACGTGTGTTACCATAGATATACCATTGTCACTTATCACCCACTCATCGTCGTCTTCGTGTTATAATGACGTGTATCCTTGTAGTGACAACATACCGTTGTAATTTTGTTCGAGCTATTCTCTGGACTTTTAATTCATTAGTATTAATTAGTATTAATAATGATTCTTACTATTATATTTATAACGGTATTCGATGAATTAATCGTGGTTGCAATTGGTCGCCATAATAATTTATCGCCAAACAAAAATTATTTTAAAATATGTTTTAGTTATTATACCTACTATATTATAGAAATACGAATATTGAAATACTATTATACTACGTTATATGAAAATGATGAAAAAATTAAGTTTAGTTTTTATAAAATTAAATCATAAATACTCTGAGATATAAGATAAACTGAATACTGTATCTGTATAATTGATAATAAATAATTGTTTTATCACTACACGACTTTTGTCGATAACTGAATCGGCAGCTCCGATAACCTATCGCGATCTTTACAATATATTATTCTATACGTTTAGTGTAAATGACCATGCAGTGTTGTCTGCGTGGAATTTGTTTTTATGGTTTTTAATAATGAAAAAGGATTAGTTTGAAAGGGTCACGATTATACTTTTAAAAAATTTGGAACTGAAAAAAAGTCTATATGGAAGTGTGATTAATATAAAAAATTTAAATGCAATAGTGCAAAGGACGTACCTATTCACTCAAAAAATAATCACGTATTTAAAGAAATTGCACATAATCATGTAGGTACCAAATTCTGGAAAAACTGAAGCAACTAAAGCTGTTAACTTTTTAAAAAATATCTAAGTACTCGTGCTGTAATTAGTTCTTCTTCGACTAAGGTAAGTTAAAATTGAAATTTATTTATAAAACATAAAGAATTATTTTTAGATTGATTTAATTTGATTTTAGTCTAGATAATTATTGATTTTTAATTATAATTGTATTTTTTTAATTATAATATTAATATAGGTTATGTATTTATGAAAATAATTTTTTTTTATTTGAACATTTATTAGAATATATTATTATAGAATCTAAATAATATTTTACAATGAGCAAATAAAAGATAAAAACGAAATAATGTTTTTATTTATTTTTATAAAATAAAATACAATAGCATTTTAATTTTCGAGTTATATATGTGTTATATTTCTGTAGTAATCTGTAGTTCGGCGATCAATTTTTATGGCGACCAATTTTACCCACGAATAATTCACCGGGTTTATCCCATTTTTATTTGAAGTTTATTACAACTAAAATCTTTATGCTAAATTCGGTACAGATACATTTGCGTCTAAATGAAAATGTTAATAGTGGTCATTTTGATGTATATTTACTTGTTTCTACTCTTAGTGTTTTACAAAAATCTACTACAGTACCATAGGTAAAAAAAAAACATCGCATTGATAGGTGTACAAATAAAGTAAGAAAAGATCAAATAAAACAATTTGATTTATTTTGATTGCAAATTAGATTTAGTGTAGCGTTAAAAACATTTTAAAATTATGTCGATTGAAGAGATTAGTGTAAACGGCCAGCTGTTGATACCTCAAATAGTTATTCCTATCATCGAAGATGGTGCATGCCTTTTTCGATCAATTTCTTATCATTTATTTAATGATTAAGAAGGGTGCCAGGAGATACGAAATGCAATCGTTTCGCGTGTAGCTCTTCATTGGAATGATATCGTTCATATGTCTTGCAATTCGAATGGCGACATTTGGGTGATTTATACTTAAAAATACATTGCTTTCATAGCGAGTTCACCCAAAATGAGTTAAACAATCATAAATTTTTTTCGGGCAACGCCATGTAATTCAGCTAGTATAAATATATAAACAAATAGACACTTAATATACGATATAAAATAAAAATAAAAATGGTCTAAGAAAACTGGCATGCAATACAAAAAAGTCTGTTAAAGGAGTGGAAGAAGCAATAGGCGGTAAAATGGACAAGGACAAAATGAATGAGCTTCATTGTGAATATTATGGCAAGGGACTTTCAAATAGAATACGAGAAAGGAAGTCAAGAACGCCACGATAACCCTGTAAGAGTAAATGTATAAAGTTGAGATTGAAATCAACGTGACGAGATTCCAAAATAAGTACATAAAGGAATTCGTGTGTGTTAGAATATTATCGTATCTGGAAGCATGAAGCTCAAGATTGTACGTTGCAATAGCTAAAAATATATTTTGAACTTGCTCAAGACGCAGAAAATCCTGACAATAAGACCATATTCAAGAAATGACGGGATCACGGTGAAATATCGACAAGGGACTGACCTGAAGACTTTGGTCTTACCAACTAAAGAAAAACCGAGACTTTTATTGCTGTAACATTAATAATTTGAGGAATAGAACATCTCAAGGTCTTTAATGTTGGAAACTCACTGAAAATCATTCCCGTTAAGAGTATATAGGAAAAATAGATAAATGTAGGGGATCTAGTGAAAGTAACGACATAATATTTATAGGTACTTAATATATATCATAGTAGAACTGGGATATAAATGCTCTAGAAATATCCAGAAATATCTTTTAAAACCGAATTTATGACCTTAAACTAAAAAAAATTAATTCAAATTATACACTTATAATTTTTAATGTTTTTAATTTTGATAAATTTGTAATAAAAATATTTGAAAAAAACAGCCAAGCAAAAAAACATTTGTAATCTAATATAAAAATGCAAATCTAAAAATATAATCAAAGACCCAATGTATTTTTATTGTTGATGAAATAAAACAAGAATATACTAAATGATATATTATTCAAAAATAATTATATCTTGAACTTTTATTGAAGAATTTTACCACCTGAAGTTATAAAGCACAAATATATTTAATTTATTCATCTTTTTAGAAAAATGTAAAAATCCTTTTAACTTTAATATAATCATACCAATTAATCTAAAAAAGTTGTATAAACAGAAAATAATAATTTTTAAAAAACATTTTGTTCAAAAGGGATCTCATCCTAATCCATACTATATAAAGTTTCAGTAAAATAATGTACGAGTTAAATATTCCCAAATGTCTTTATAGAAAAAAAAAAAATGAATAGGTAGATGTGAATATTTTTTCATAATATAATCTGTAAAATCAAGTAAAAAACACAAATAAATTTTTATAAAACTACATGAACAATAGTTCAATTAAAACAATAGACAATTTATTGTTAGCTAAAAAAACATTCTAAATAACATATAAAAATAAGGTGATAGGTGTGTTACCTATCAAAATAAGGATATATTGTACGCAATCGTGTTTTAACCTAGATTTGTGTAAATTTGAATACTTTACCTAAAAAAAAAAAAATACAAACGTCAAATATGAAAATGTAGTTATAGATTTTTAACTACTATACCTAATTTATAAATCATATAATTAAATTGTAATCTAAGGGTTTTAAATTTAATTGTCCTTATAACGAACATACTATGCATATTCTATCAGTTTTCAATATGATCGTATTGATTAAATGTCTATAATAATAATATCGATTGAACTGAAAATGTTACACATATTCCAATTATAAGTACCAAAATTATTCACGGGAAGAGTCAAAATTTCCTCCATTGTCTAGCACGGGAGAATATCCTATGACTGACAATGGTACGTGATTATTATTCCGCTCAAATATCCACTCACAACTGTATGTTATTCGTCCAAATCCAGGAACGTAATGGTGTCAAAATATATTATAATCAGCTCAGAGGAACCCAAATTAATATTGATTCTGCCAGAAGGAATACTTTTAAATTCCAAAGGAAATACATTAGGTCTTATTGATTATTTAGAGATTATTTTTATGTAAATTTATTATATTATATGACGTTTCTGATATTGAATATATTTTTCATTGAGGCCTCTAATTCAATTGATTATGCAATATTACAATTTAAAACCTCTCTGAGAAACCAAACGTTACAAGAAACTATATTGAAATATAAGTTTAAATTGTGTTCATCTAAAATCAACATCTTTCGTATTGTATATTTTGGACCATTAAAAATTAAAACATAAATAGTGTAAATCGGAAGTTAAATTTGAGAGTTAGTGTTATACACAGGAATTCTCAATGAGGGGGGGGGTTGAATATATTTTTTCAATTGAGCCATTGCATTGGTACTTTACCTCTGACTTCAAACTCTAAAAATTACACAAATATATATATATATAACCCAAAATGGGAAAAATCAATTTTTAAACATTATTATCACGTAAATATGGTAGGTACCGAATAAAATGTAATAAAATAAGTAATGGGTATGAATTTCAGTGTATATATGAACACAAAATTCCTATCTCAAGTCTTGAAATATCCAATTTTATGCAATAAATACCTCAAAATCTATAAATGTTTTAAATATCCGAAACATTTTTGAAATTTTATTTTATAACTAAAGTACAACATTGCTTAGTTCTTGAAAATTTCAAAACTCTTAGACAATTATTTTCGAAATTGCAGAGAAATAACCATACACGTTTATGACAAAATCTCGTATTTATGTAGTTTTGTGTAATTATTTTCTGACGCATTAAAAAAATATTGAGAAAATTAACTTCTCAAACTAGGTACTATACTTTAAAATACAAACTTGAAGCAATTTACTATCAGAATATGTATAATGTAGTAATAGGAGCGTGTTATCATACATTATGGAGTATAGTATACTAAGACGATTGGTAGATGATTTGAATTTTTAAACTGCATTTTTAAGTTTAAACGCTCTATTGTATAGTAAGTATATTTTTTGGGTATTTTATACATATTTTTCTCCATTTATTTAAAGTCTATCATTCCACAGATGTATATTCTGTAGTGGCGCAGCAACTATTTTTCACTTAGGGGGGGCGGCTGCAAATATTTAAGGCATATAAGACTTATATATGTTTTTTCAGTATGTAATACATAAAAAATCTCACTTATATTTATAAATATATCAGTATTTGTATATTTTATATATAATTATATAAAATATAAGAAAGTATGAAACCAGTTAAACATAAAAATATATGTGAAAAACATAATACCTTCATAGTTTTTTTCTTTATATATATAATATATATATTGTGGGAACATATTTACAAAGTTAATAATTGATGAAAAAGAATAACTAGAAACAAAAAATCTGTGTACCTAATTGATGACTGACACCTGTACAATTAATAACTAATCTTGATGGTACCTATACAACATTGGAACAACATAATATATAATCATTAATGAAATATAAATTTAATTAATACCTACTTTAATGGAATAAATTATTTAATATAATAGTCTTATTTGTTTGATAAAATAATTTTTCATATTTATCAATATATTTATTTTTTTTTTTTTAAACAGCATAAAAATAATGTACTTTTTCATATTTTTGCCGGAAGTAAATCAAGTCCACGACTGACTCAGACGTGGAAATTTAAAACTCGTATAGGTATATTTTATTTTTAGATGTTTATAAAATGCACGATAATTGTTCTATCCTATTACGTATATGATAATTAATATTATTTTATTATCGTATAAGATTGTATGATTTATAGAATTATTTTGACATACACACATTTTTGTTCTTACTAATATTTTATTTATTATTATACAGAGCACTACTATAATAGTAAGTGAAGAACATGAATAAAACATGACATAAAAAAAATATTTATTCAAATATATTATGTTATGGGAGAATTATAAAATAATTGATACATTACGAAAATGTAACCTTTCGGTATTATTTATTATTATATGTTATAGATTAATTATGCATGTTTACATTGATGATAATTGTTTATTTTATCCGAGGGCCAAAATAATGACTTTTTATATCTGGGGGGTAATGGCACTCTCTACCCTCCTTCTCTCACGTCACTGGTGCCTGTATTATTTTAATATCATATAAAAACAAAAAATACGCTATATTTTATTGTTGTAGTAATTTGGAATCAAAGTATTGATGTAAATGAATACAAGAAAAGCTAAATAATATTATTTTTTATAATATGAATGACGCACAAAATCCTAACTCGTTGTTGAATAACCTTTAAAAGTAAAAAAAATAAGACTGTTGTAATATTATGATAGTTGTAATAAAATTATAATTATCGTTATTCAAGTACAATTGAATAACGACGCAGTTAATATTATATAAATCGTATTGAAAAAAAATATCATACCTAAAATTATACAATAGTAATAATGAAGAAAATTTGTCGGACAGTCACAAATTTAAATACGAAAAAACAGACCTTAATTAAAAATCAACAAGTATTAATTGATTACCAATTATTCTAACCGGCACTTGTTTTTTGTAATTTTTTACAAAAATCAATTTACGGAAGTAGATTATGGGTACCTAATAACAAAGTATTTAAGAAAAAAAATACAATTTTTGTACATTAAAAAAAAAACAATATAAATGTAAATAATACTCTCCAAAATTTCTCATGACTGATAAGAATAATAATAGTGTACCTAATGCACTGAAATATTTGATTTGAATTTTCCCAAAGATTTATTCTGAAATTTTAAAATGAAAATTATATTAATTTAGATTCATTTTTATTTTATTTAAAAATCAAATATTTTAATTCATCTTATAAGTAGTCAATTATTTTTATAATAAGTTAAGTTTTTTTAATATAATACATTATTATTAGTGTCATAAATTATGTTGAAAAAAAATTTTTATCATTTAGATACGTTTCTACTGTGTTAAATTTATCTGTACTTAAAAGTTACTTAAAAATTATTGTCTAAACTTTATTTATTTAGATGAAAAATAGTTCATTGAAATGTGAAAATTAACGTTTTTATATTTTATGGTACCTTTTTTATTTACTTATCATGAACGAAAAATATGTTGTTTAATGTTAATGTTAAATTAATTAATTATTAATAATATATTAATTATATTTTATATTGGAAATGTAATACAATAACCGCTAAAGTATTTTCACCCTCTACTATTGGAAACCGAGTGTATTAAAATGAAAATTTGTAAATTATGTAGTTATGTACCTATCTATATTTATTTATGTATTAAAATCATTTTTAATTTTTTTTTCATTAAAACTTTAAAAATATGTGTTATATTAATAACAGACGCAGAGGCGGAACTATGACGTAGTTCGATCCCCGGGCTTGAAATTTTTGGACGACGTAAATATTTTCGTAAACTTTTCGTGAACAAATAATTGTTGAAACTCTATAATATACATAAATTCCAGTGTATAAGTCAATGTTTTTTTTAAGTATTTCAACGAAAAAAGTTTTTCTTTTTCGTTGTTCTTTCTTTTTTCTTTTGCTAATTTACATGTTTTTGGCGTCATTTTACACGTTTTCCCGTGCGTCCAAATTTCTAGTTCCAAACAGGCTTTATACAAAAAAAATGTATCTAGATTAAAATTGATTTACTTAAATCTTTATATAGATAAAATTATACATATACACAATATACATATACATATACATATATACAATGTCTTTATCTTTATCTATACCTAGATAAACTCATATAATATATAGGTATATAGTGTTATTTATTATCCATAATTAATTTCAAAGTTAAATAATGTATTTATGAAAAATAGTCGATATATGTAGTACCTAATCAATAATGTTCTAGAATTCCATAAATAGTGAATATTGAATTCAAATTCGGACCCTTCTAATAACTTATTGTTTGTCGAGAAACTATAACCGGGAGAATACGGTGTATTAACCCAATTATACAGGGTGTGGGGGAAGGGACACCACGTCAAATCGACTTAAAACGTTATTCGTACAGACATAATAAATGCATTAATATCTCTAAACATTTGCGCTTCCGACACACGTGGGAAACGTCACACGCGTGCTGCAACAAACAAAACAATGAATTCCTTCGGTCTTTGTTATTGTTAAGGATATGCAAGATGCCAATCGCGTTGACCTTAAAAAAAAAAAAAAAAAAAAAAAAAAATGGGAAATAATTATTAAAAAAATAAAACCATGTACTTACGAATGGTAATTTCTCTTGAATTTGCGACTTGCGTTAAGACAAAAAAAAAAAAAAAAAAAAAAAAGTCGTTCAACCGTGAGTATAACCTAAATTTAGGTCAGGGGTGGACAAAATTGCAACTAACTGCAGACGTCTGAGACCAGACGGTTTGAATCCAAACCGGTATGTAAACCAATTGGGTATCGATTCTCATTAAACGGTCGATACTCGCTAGTGTTTTTATACATATATTTTTATGTATGTTATATATGTACAAACGAGTATAATGTATACGTTGTGCTTTAATTATTGTGCAATTTTAACGATCAACATAATCCTTGAACTCGAAAAAAGCAAAAAAAACATGCAAAAATGAATACCAAAAGGTAGGTGTATAAGAATCATTGATCGTAAAAAATCATAATACGTGTATTATTTTCTACAATAAAATTATAATAATATACTCGTATTTTCTTCTCGGTCTTTTTTTTCCCCCGTCTCTCACTCTATGTGCCCCGTCTATCAAATTAGCTATATTTATAACACTGTACAATATAATAATAATAATAATAATAATAATAACGTGTATATGCCAATACTATATACAGTAATAATTATTTACGATGGTTTATATTTTTTATTTTTTTATCCGTGTAATAAAATCGGACATTATTTTGGCGTGTATCGTTTTAACCACATAGTGAATATATGATATATATATATATATATATATAAAAGTATTCAATGATTAAAAGTCGTAAATTCTATTATTTGAAGTTATAATACACATTTAGTTTTTGTCATAACTTCTGGAAGACTTCAACGCCCCACAAAACGTTAACGCAATGCTCGCGACGGAAATATTACGTTTGCGTAATATTTTTCATGTTAAAACGTAAGCATATAATTATATATTCGAAATCGTTTAATATATACTATAAACAATCACATATAGGTTACAGGAACTAATTCGGATAGATTATTGATTGTTGTGTAGTACAATAAGCGGAATAATAAGTCGGTGGATGATGCAACATAATAATGGCGCGTATCCGGGATTGAACTAGATGGAAGGAGAAGGAAGGTTTATACGTTTAGATAATTAACGATTTTAATGAGTCGAAAATAATAGAAAAAATTACTCGATTTTAATAACTGTCCGTATCGATCTTATAATGTCTTTATATGTACTACAGGGTATCCTGACAGAATATCAAAAATAAATATAACTAAATATTGATTACCTATTCAATATTACTCTTTCGCGTTTGCTGTTTTTTGTTGAACCATACTATAATAGTAATAATAACACCTAAAAAATCATACGCAAACTCGGTAGTCACAGGGAAATAAGTAAATATATAAGATATAATAAAAACATTATCATAAACATTATACTCGTATTATTTTAGTACACATTATCCGAATAAACATTGCATTTTAGCCAAATACACACTTTGTTAAATTACAATAGTTTGAGAAATCGCACTTTAGTAGCCAATAAATATAAACAAATATAAACTACATCATAATATTAACCGATTTTTCAATCACTTGAATCTGAAATGTCAGTATACACCGTATAGTAGATAGTTTGTAGGTATATTTATATGTATAGTACTTATTCGTATGTATACCATATAGAATAGGGTGACGATATTTTGAAAATTAAAACGGGAAAATTGTCTTCTCCTGTAAGGAAACAATACCGGATATAAATGCTATGTATATTGTACAGGATACCGTCTAAAGCCGATTTCCTATCGATATTGCACCAACGCCAAAGCCCCTCCTCGACTTCTTCTAGTCGAAAATTTGCTTACAGAAAAATGCAAAATAAAAATAAATAAACATCATTGTAAAATCAATAGCTTCTTCTACGAGCAGAATCTAAAAAAAAAAAAAAAACATGCTTGGATTGCGATAATTTAAAAAATGTATTATTGATAAGTGGTTTTTTGGAAAATCCATTTATTGCGATGATATCCTTCCACATAATATATAGGTACTATTGGAATCGCTGTTAGAAATGATCGTTTTCCGAAATATCGAATTTCAATAAGTGCACAAGTATTTTCCAAACTTTTCCGTAGATTTGGGTCCTTTTAACTTCTGTACATTACATTATACGTACATATACATAAAATAATATGTTACATTATATATACATATAGCAAAATTATATTTTGACAATATTTTGAAAATATTTTATAACACATTTACAAAATATTGTAATAATATGATTGGATATTTTGAAAATATTGTCAGAACAGTTTTGGCAAAAGGAAAAAAATGTTTACATAATATTGTATGAACAATATTACTAAAATATTGAAAATATTATAAACTCTAAAAAAAAAAAAGAATCGTGTGATGCATTTATTTTTATATTTTCATTAGTGGATAGTACACGATATGGAAACGCATCGTAAATTTTGCAACAAATGTATGTTGTTCAACTGGGGATCGAACCGGCACACCTGAGCATCAAAGAAAGACGGCATTACCGTCCGAGCCACTATACCTATTGATGAATAATAATATGTCAATGGAATCTCGGGTATTTTTTTTAAAATAGTATAACAATATTTTCGATAAAATATTTTCTGTCGAACCATCTTCAAATATTGTGAAAATATGGCGTATGGATACACTCGTATATACGCGCATAACATAATATACATATAATCATCGTAACACCCGAGTCCAGGACACCCGGGTAGGAGTGATGGGTGTGGGGTAGAGATCAGTCCGGTCCCGGGTTGGACCAGACCGGACCGGAAAAACCCCGACCGGAATCCGGGTTTGGGCCGGGCCGGGCCTAGAAATTGTTTTTTAATATCGGGCCGGGCCGGATCGTAAAACAAAACTGACTGAACCGGGCCGGGCCAAAAAATACTGACCGGGTCCGGACCGGAATCCGGGTTAAAAAAAAATTAATATTTGAGTAGTATATTATTATTTTTCATTACATATATATATTAATACAAATAAAATATTATAGTATTATATATTTTACATTAAATTTACCAGAATATCGTGTGCGTCCATTGGAGGGTCATAAGGGGACATGTCCCCCTCCCTGGATTTTCAGTTGAAAGACCTTGTTTTTGCTTATTTGTTGTTTTTAAAGTGTATTTCTCTAGATTAACCCTTTATATATACGAATATGATAATTATTATCATTTTTTAGGTAAAGTACCTACCTACCCAATTACATACCTCATTTTTTGGTGTGACTGGGTCGCCAAACAAAACGGGTTGATCCTAGAAATTTTTTTTAATACTTGGCCGGGCTGGGTCGCAAATGTAAACAGTCCTGGCCTAGAAATTATTTTTAATACCGGGCCGGGCCGGATTGCAAAACAAAATTGTCTGGGCCGGGCTGGCCTAGAAAATACCGGCCCGGACTTATCTCTAGTGCGGGGGGATGGATGTCCGGGCCGACAATTCGTCCTGACCTCGGTATTTTCCGTCGTCGTTGTCGCGCGATGCACCGGCGCTCGCTGCTCCCCGGCGACGATGACGCGTGACGGTGGCCGTAAAGTGCAGTGCGTCCGGACTCCGGAGGAATGTCAGCAACCGCAGTAGTAGCTGCCGTACACACACACACACACACACACACACACACACACACACACACACACACACACACACACACACACACACACACACACACACACACACACACACACACACACACACACAATACAACCGGATTGGACCTAAAGTGTAGTTTTATTTCCAACCTCTTTGTAAAAAATATAATGTCTGTTGATTGGCGTCCGGTGTGCCCGTTTTCTTCGGTTTTTTTTTTTTTTTATTATGTATTATTTTTAATGTTTCCACTTTATATTATAAAAGATCGTGTGTGCGTGTGTCCGTTGTCGCGCGGCGGTGGTGGCGTGGCGACGTTCCGATCACCCGGGAAACTGGTTTTTGTCGCGCACACATAACGTGCAAGGGTCCCCCTGAGAGCTGGGAGGGGATGATGGATCGACGAACACACTGCGGGTCTCCCGCAAGCCCTCTCCTCATAGTCATCTTCTGTCGTCGAGAAGGTACACACACACATATATATATATATATATATGTGTGTGTGTGTGTGTGTGTGTACAAACGGGGGCATTGTCTGTACGCAGCGTAACGTATAATATTATGTTTAGTATTGTATATATCGTTTTCCTCGTTTATTCTCGCTTCCCCTCTACCGCCACCTCGTGGCCGCCTACTTGACCAACCGCGACACTTTATATCACGTATATACCTATAGTGATTATTTTTTTACCATTTTATTCATATACGTACACACTGCCGTATCGTATAATATAAGTGACCGTGTAAGGGTTTATATATATATATACGTATAAGCGGACAGAGGAAGTTTTTGTGCGAGAGAAATGCATCGCGGCGGCGGCGACGCGACAAAAGGATATAATATATATATATATAATATGGGCACGGGTAGGACCGCCACTCGCCCCGCACGGTGTCGGCGATGACAATTATTATTATTATTATTATTATTATTATTATTATTATTATCATTATTATTATTATCATTATCATTATTCCGCCGTGCGAAATCGCACAACTCATTGTCTGGCAATTACCATTTATGGTGTTATTGACTACGTTCCGCACGCCGGCCCGTACGATATAATAATATACCTGTTATTATATCTGCGCGGACTCGCTGCGCGATCCTAATGGACCGTTTTATGCTGCACGCATATGGATATATTTATAATCATTTATACGCAGAGAGAACGATAATAAAAAAAAAACGTAAAAAAATATATAGGATATTTGCGTGGGCATAACACGACGAGTTTATATTGGTGAAAAAGAACGCTATACGTACAGTGGGGATATTTCGCTCGGAGCGAACGACAATTAAAACGCGCACTGTTCGACGACGACGAGTTCTTATAAATGCGAGCGCGCGGGTGAAGAAAAAGTCGATTTCCGTTCGCGGGTTGTCTGCAGTTGGCTGCACGTGCGCAATACGGCGACTCGTGTCATGGAGCACTGCAGGCGCCACATGTGCCTAGAATTTCAGCGAATTTATTAAATTATATTTATTATTGTTTATTATTTATTCATTTGTCGATAAAGAGGCAAGTACGGGGCAATATGACGAGGAAATCGTATATGCGGTATTTATTGATCTAGAGAAGCCCTAGGATTGGGTTCCTAGGCAGATCTCGAAGTGAGCATTAATTGACGATGAATGGATTTTCAAACGCGTGACGTGAACGTTATTGCGGACGTGTGTGAAGGGACGAGTACGAGATTGAGGAGTCTTTATGAAGTAACTGAGGACCTTAGGATCAGAATGAGAGTGCACCATGATTCGGATTTCAGTCCTTACTTATTTTCCCCGATAATAAATATGAAACAACGAAGGATATATAGAGTGAGGTGGGGTACCATGATGCATGCCGATTGCAGATGATTTAGTGCAGATGGAAAAGATTCCCGAGAAAATGTATGGTGTAGACTTGAAGAACGGAGGGAAGCAGCTCTAGAAAGTAAACGACTGAGGATTAGTATATGGGTAAAACAGAATATATAGAATATGATTTTGGTGAAAGGGAACACAGAGAGAATACGGGAAGGCAAGAAATAAAATAAAAATGAATAAGGGTTGTACCTAGTGGAAGAGGTTCAAGTATTTAGGGTCCTTTGTACAGAAAAAGATGGGGTCTTCGAAGAGGATATGCAACACAGAATTATGTGTGGATGGACGAAGTGGAGAAAAATGTCATGTATTTTTGTGCCAAAAGAATCCCTATTATCTTAAAATGTATATGATGGGCAATGATGTTATGGAACAGAATATTGGGCAGTAGAAAAAAGATAAAAAGTAAAACGGTAGAAAGATACAACAGAGAACGTATATAACAAAGATGAGAACGTTAAGGTGGATTAGTGGAGTCACTATAGAGAGGAGAAAAAAAAGGAACGAATATTAAAGAAATAAAGAGGTAGTACCTATAGGAGTAGCTTCGATAGTTGACAAATGAGGGAAAATAGATTGAGATAAGTGGAGTATGTATTAATGAGGGGAGAGACAGAGACAATAAGATTAGTAAAGGAAATGTTTTAGTTGTCGCGCCTGTGCATACACGTGCATCGGGCTTTGCATTGATATTCGCTATTGCCATTGACACAGGCCTGTATGGTTTAATGACGATGTGTGAGTTACGCATGCATTGCTACATGTTTTCCGTTCCACTCCCAAAATATTTATCGAGTGCAATCTATGGGAACGGTGAAAACACTGGTTTGAACCACATTTTGAACTACTCTGTGGTTGAACGTATGTCGTCAAGAGCGGTAATAGTTATGAAAAAATAATATTGAGATATTAATTATTGGTAGACTCTTAAGTGACAATTGATAAATTTACTTTAAATTTTCAAGTCGATTATTGCTTAGGTATAGTTAGATAGTGAATGATAAAGTGTACCTATAAGAACCCTACAGGAACCCGTCCCACAGGGCGATGGGAGAGTTCTCAACCCCCTCAAAAAAAAGTCACGATCGTTATATATTGAATAGTATTTCTATTAAATTATTAAAGTCTATAAATTGTGGAACGATTTTCAAAACCGATTACTCCCCTACCCCACAAACAGAGAAGAAAATAATCCAACTCTAGATCCACCACTGTAAGAACTACGATCTAATAACAATAATGTTTACGAATTTGTGGCCTTCATAAATTACAGTAAACATAATCAATTTATCTCGAAAATCTTGATTTACAATCATTTTAAATTATATTTTATTAATTTGACTAGTAAAAACACAAATCTTTGAAACTTCCCAGCTAACCTTAACGTGTCGTCTTCTGGATAATCTAAAGAAACTTAACTCCAGTACTCGAGAAACTACGCTAGTATTCCAAATATGAGCTATTGTAAATACTACCGTGGACTTAATTCGTGTTCCTTAAGGAGTAATTAAATATCTCGGGACCAGTCGAGTGATCCCGTGTATATATTATGTTATAAAGGGTCTTGTTATTATTCTTAAAATTTTAAAATTTACAAATAGATTGTTAACAATGTAGGTTCAAATTTATGAAAAATATATCAATACATACATATTATATCTAGTTATCTTTATTAGAAAAAAAAAGACAAATATACATTCAGACGATGATGTTCTATATAACACCTATAAGTATATGTATTATATGTATATTATATTATAATTTTCGTTCAATATGTGAGGTATAGGTATCTACTGGCTACTGCCCGAACGTGAATAAATTCATGCCCGAGGCGACAAATAATAATTCAAAGTCGTATAGATGTTGGGAATTATAAGAATCTTCATAGACGCAAGGGAGACCTACTAAAAAAAACATAAAATGATTATTTACGTCTAATATTATTATACAAGAACCTATATAATAACATAGTAATAACAAACACAATATGTCATAGTCGCATTCAGAATAATTGTACATATTTTAACTATTTATCTGTGTATACTTTATACACATATAGGTACTTAACATAAAGCCAAATCGTTTAATCTGTTTTCGGAAATTGTAATACGTAATCAAATTTGTAATATTTTCCATGATCTGTAAAACAAAAGTTCAAAATTCAGGTTATGTAGTATCTTTTATTTTAATAAGGTTTTTTTTTAATTGGAAATTATGTACTTGTTGTTTAAAATCGGAATTATTCTCGTCAATAAATATAAAAACTGCTTTCAAACTAATAATAAAATCAATTTTTATTATAATTTTGCAATATTTAAATAAGTATTTTCTGAATACTACAGGTAGATATAGTAGCTATGCCAGTCTACATTGATACTATTCAATCGCTGGACCTAAGAAAATTCGGATTTTGAACCGGTTATTATACTAAAATTGAAATATCTAGACACAACTTAAAGAACGCTTATTGACTCTTAAAGTTATAACTTAATAATCCTTTTAATTGTTATTTATTGGATAAGTATATATTCTATTTCTAAATTTCTATTATAAATCTTATTCTAACTGAGACCCGGACCAATAACGTTATTTCATTTTTATTTTTTTATTTTAAAGAACTGAAACCGAAACAGAAATCTTAAAATATTGTTTTTATAAATTTGAAACAAAAAAAAGGTTCCAACCTCTAGCGCCATAGGATATGACTGCGATACTGGAAGTAACCAGTCGTACCGTTGTCGTCAGTCTTATACTAAAACATAGATAATTATTAATTATATTATAGAATTTATTAGTTATTTACATCATTTTCATCGCGTTAAAATATACAATATGATGTATTTTGTTATATATTATCAATATCTATGTGTAGTCAACATCGTTCCTTCGTAACTTTATAATTATAATTTTTAAATTTGTATTCATATTTTTTGATTTAACCGAAAGTAGTATTTCCATGAAACTGTTTAAAACCAATTTATTAGTATATTATTAGAACTATTTTTATATAATGTTTATTCTAATTCTAATATGTTTAAAACACATTTAAAACTGGATTCTAGAAAAAACTTTTACATAAAAAATATTTCATTTAAAACACTTTTTTATACATACATAAAAAATCATTCCTGTAGAACTATGTTTTTGAACTTAAAAAATGTAATGTTCTATATAACTACTTATGATATATTACCTAATCTATGTACTTATTATTTAAAATAATAATACCTATCCAATTTTCACACTAATAATGAACATTGTTTTATGAATTTCTTTTCGCGACCCAAAATATTTAATATTATTATATGATGCCCATTGCCGTTATTGTATAATTTTATATTTTACATTAATAGTTTGGTTTTAAAATATGATTATGGTAACAAAGTAAATATAAAATGGTATAACATTTTGAAATATTAGGTATTTACAGAAATGTCTATAATTTTAAAATTAATTGATAAATTAAGAATATTGTACATTGTATAGCAGGTGTTCAAGTGGTCGATATAGGATTTAAATATAATCATAATATACTACTTTTTTAATTTAAAGTAATTTAATGTCAAGTATTTCTTATAGTTTTATAATGAACTGTAAAAAGTACGTATAAGTATTAATGAATTAGGATTAATAGATTTTTAATTATTATATCACATATATAATCAATATCATATAATGTTATACAAAAAAAACTGTGCTTTTTCAACCCAGACATAGACGCATTATTCAAAAATATTTAATGGAAAAAAAAGCTGTATAAAAATGATAAAATTGTATATAATATCGTGAAATAATTTATTTGTTTCAATATTTATAACGTTTTTTCTTCACATAAAATCTCCTGAGCTTAGAACGATAAGATAAATACTACGATTTTATTGCATTGTATTTATTTTATTGAATAATTTAAGTTACCCACTTATAGTACTGAATGGTTTATTTGATTTTGTATTGTACAGACTTAAGTACCAAATGCATTTAATACCCCATTTACAATAAATTATATGTACATTTATTATTACCATTATTTATAGGTCGAAGGTGCACCATGTACATTATTTATACATGTTTTTTTTTTTAACATTATTATTTTATTAATAATTTTATTATTTAATTAATTTTATTAATTATTTCATATTTTTGTGACTTTGGGAGAAGGATTTATATTAAATCTATGCAGTTTTTATATTATTTAACTATGCATTTTTGTATTTCCTCCATTACAGAAAATAAATACAATTCAAATTGGCCAAAAACTTGAGGAGATATGGAGCATATCCATTTTCCAGTTATCTCAAACACACTATATAATAGGCGTATAAATTAATGTCTAATAAATAGCGGAAAACAAACGCAAAAAGTATAAATAATTTATAATTATGGCATTTTGTAATAATTTTTAACTACCTATAGGAACCTAAATATTTTAATTATTACTACCAGTTTCAGCAAATAATATATGAAATAAAATTATATTATATTATACTAGATTTAATATAACACCTATCGGGTGCAACTTTTTGTAAGTGTAACTCCTTTTAAACTAGACTACTTGTAAATTAAACACCTTTTGAGACCGAAACCTTAAATTTGTAACTCGGTTTGAGTGTGACCCCTTGTAATTGTGACTTTTTTTTAGTGCAATAGCTCATAAGTAGAATATTATTTTTAAGTACAAATCGTATACCTATCTCGGTTTATGTATTTTATCGGAAATAATATTGTTAATTAATTAATTTTAAAAATATTTCACCAACGGCTGAAATTGGCGTTCATTTTATAGAAGATAATTATTCACCCCTAAAGTGTTTCCGACGAATAGGTTGACATAATACCCAAGTAATCTGAAAATCGATCGATTCGCAGATATTTATAAGAACTCGAACATCGCTTCGCTCGGTTCTCGCCTGAGTGTAATATGTATTATACAACATTATACATACACATCTTTATAAATTCAATCAAAATTCTAAAAAAATATTACAAAAGTCTGGCAATTTTAAAATACATTTACCGGTAAATATAATATGAGTATAAAATAAAAAAGGATAATATATTATATAGTAGGTACACCTACTCCACACATATAAGAAGTTGCTCGGACTTTTCGTTCTCGAATTTTTATATAACCATTTTCGTCAGGTCAATATGTTCGAAAGTCCGATTAAACATCCTATATATGATAAAAGTTCACCAAAAGTATATAAATACCTATAAATTTAATTCGAACTGTGAAAAATACTATGAAAGACCTACGATTTTAAATTCATTACTTTGAGGTATAAAATCTATTGTATTGGTACTTTTTCAATCAGTGGGTCAGACTTAAGTACTTAAATACGACTCGTAACAATGTATTATATAACACATAATTTAATAAAATAAGTAGGTAAAAAATGTAATTAAAACAAACGAAAAAAAAAATTATAATGAGAAATATTAAATAATAAAAGTTATAACGATAGGAAAATATATTATGATTTCGGATATTGAATAAAAAAAAGTCGCAAAGAAAACAGATTGGCGGAGTGGGATTCGAACAGACGTACCCGTAGTGAATGTTCATTCCCGTTCTCATTAAGCTTCAAAATCGACGATTTAGTGATTGAAATTTCTAGTATTTAAACTATTTATATAATGGATGACACCGTTACATATATCGACAGATAATATATTTATGTATATTTGAAACGAAAGTCTCGGTCGGACGGAGACGACCGGTAGACAATAAAACGTTCAGTTGGGCGTTAAAACGCTAGGAAAACGCAAATCCAAAGTCTTCGACGTTGAATAAGGTCTAAAATGGTCGCTAAAGCCGGAAGTTTGGACACAGGACAGATTCGGCACGACAATACGACGATGCGGGAAAACGTCGAGTGATAACGGAAATCGGCGATTTAGGAATCGCATTTTTCCTTACAGGCGTCGAAAATTCAGAGATAAGACGAAAATTCAGAGGAACGAAAGGCGTAAAAATCTCGAAAAGACCGGAGAATTGTTTGAAAACGGTAACGGTAAAAGAATACGCGTCGAGCGGTAGCGAAAAAGGGCCGGCGAATTAAATAAATGTATAAGAGGTTTTCTTCGTGGAAAAAAACGGCTAAGAAAATTTAGTATTTTATATAATATAAGAATATTAAATTATGTAATATTATGTGAAATATTATAAATAAAACTATTTTATTTAAAAACGATTAATTCATGAAGTTCTTAAAATTGTAGAAGATTGATAGATAGATTATGCATCATTGAAAATAAGATAAATGATACACCAAAATTAAAAGGAAATTCAATATGTTAATAGATACCTGACAAATGAATGGCTTGATTTGTTACCTATTAAGTTACTCAAGAAACAGTCAGCAGATATCTTGAAACATTATTTTTATAGATCTTAAAAATATTTGCTGTTAATAAAATATGTTATTGTTTAAAATGGTTTACAATTTCAACATCAATTAGGATCTTTAATATGATTTTCCGAAAGTTTTTCAAAATTACATATTAACTGCTCTTCCTTTTATACCGCAGAAATAATAATATATTGGTTCAGACCGGCCCACCTGCAAGGTCCCATCAGTACGGACTTGGCATTTATATTATTCAAAATACATTACCGATCGACCTTATAAATTGTATCCATCTGTACAGTAATAATAAAATTATAAATATAGCTTCATTGTAACTTGATGGAAATTTGTTTCTTGTTCGTCATTTTTTCGGTGCGCAAAAAAAAAAAAAATCGCGTGATTGGTCCATCGCCTTAATCGTATCTAAATTGTACCTACTCATTATAGAAAATTTATTTAAAAATATAACAACATCGATATATAATAATATAATATAATATAATATATCTATATCAAAGCCAAAATGAGTTCTTAAAAATGATTAATACCGTGCCCAATTAGGGCTTTCATACGCGAACAAAAAAATGTATTTAATTATTATATATATTTTTTTCAGTATTCTCTTATTGTTAACTATTTTCTCATTGTATAACGTAAAACATGTGTACCTATGCGTAATTAAAAGCCACAACAGGCTAATAAATCTTTATATTTGAAGCCTATAACCTATCGAAAAATAAACAAATTCGGACCTAGTTTTCAAAATAATCAAAAATTAGGCTAAGCTAGGATTCTAAACAAAAACCGGGCAGAGCGAGTAAAAAAATATATTAATATTGGCCAGTAGGACTAATCGTAGACAAAATATACTAGTTGGGCCGAATCGTAAAACAAAAATGGCCGGCCTGCAGACCGGGCCATAAAAAACCAGATCTTTACTTCGTACTTTTACAAAATATCGACCCAAAAAAATTGCATTTGAACGAAATATTGCATATCTACTGCACCAATATGCGCACGTCTATATTATATTTTCAAATTAAAACTGTTTTAATAATAGCCAATAGTGGAATTTTATATACATTATACTCCAAACATTTTATACGTATTTCTTTTATATAAAGATAGCTATATTAAAATTCAAAATAAACATTTCATTATTTTCAGGTTATAAATCTTTAAAAAAATTCTCGAAAAATTAAAAACACAAACTACCTACCTACGTATTATAATAAATGAAGAAAACCGACCTTCGTTTTATTTTGTATAATATGTTGTGATATTACACTTTTAATATTAAAGTGTGATAGTATAAAATACTAATATTAATTTGTAAATATCACATTATGGCTATACTTTTTAATTAAATATCATATTATAAATCAGTTAGGTAGGCGTACCATAACAACTGTAATAAAATAAAATAAAATCAAACATAATAGTTGAGAATATAATATTATAATATTGCAAAATTTCAAAACATTATTTATGACATCCTAAAAACATAAAATATGTTTTTAAAAAATACAGTATGAAATACATGTTTTGAAAATCAGACAAGAAGGATGTCTTATATATATCCAGCTATAATATATTTACCAAAGTATAACTTGAATATAATAATTTTTTTCTGCTCTATTTTCTTATACTTTTATTCGCACATTTTATAAATTACTGAGAAAAAAGAAAATTAATTTTCTAAAATCTACGTTCAAAGTTTGATCAATTGACAGACTTGGACATTTTGACTGCGCGATAAATAAATTGTTGACGAAAAAAAATTTACATTATTTCTGAACTTGTAAAAATATATTCTCCGTATTACTCAGAAGTCTGAATTAAAATTGATTATCATCGTGGGATAGAAATTTCTCATCTGGAATAAACATTGGAATTTATTCAATAATTATAACATATAAATATATAGTATTTTGAATAAATACTTAACAAGAAATATATATATATATATATAATACATAAAAAAAAAAAAAAAATATGAATATCGAGAGTTCAGATCATATTAGATCGAGAGTAACAAAATAATATACGTCATTCGATGATATTATAATGTATTATACGCAAAGCTTGAAAACGTTTTAAAGACGATTTGATTAAAATGTATAACCTTAAATTTGATATTAAAAAAATATTAAAAAACCAGGGAAGCACTTCACACGTTGGGTAGGATATAGAGGGAGAACTTGGTACATAATTCCTTTAGTCTTCGTATATAATAATATGTATTATTATTATTTTAGATTTGATATTAATGATAAATTATTATTGCGTTCGATAAATACGATTATGAGCAGGTAATTGAAACCCACACGAAAAAAATTATCTGTGTGTGTATATGTGCATAGGTACACGTATGTATGTGTGTATGTGTATGTATATATTATATAATATACTGTATATAAGTATGTAACTACCTATAGTGTATACGGTGTACATTGTATAGGATGTTTATTTCTACACTACGGAAACTTTTGGATATATCAAAAAATATTCCTATGTATGGAATATCATATAATAGAACCGACTTCCATGTCGATATCGTACCAACGCCAAAGCCATTCCTCTACTCCTTCCGGTGTCAAAAATTTGCTGACAGAAAAATGAATAATATTATACATAATTGTGTAATCAGTATCTTATTCGCCACGCTCAGAGTCTAAAACAATAAGTCTATAATATATATTTAAAAACGTAACAGTAAAAATAAACGCCAGTATTAAATATTATTCGTTTTAAGCGCATATTTTTAATTTTTTAATATCATAACTGCTATATCCATTTTCAGTAAATATTTAGAGCACGGATTTGCAACTGGCGGCCCGCGGGCCACATCCAACCCACTGTCCATTTTTATCCGGCCTGTCTTTCATTGACATTTTTATCGTCGAAAATCGTATTATAATATACTTTAAATATAGTAAAAGTGGCTATAGTAAATTTTATCTTGGAGAAATTTTCAAAAATAAAATATATATTAATGAATTTGTTTCATATAATAATAAAAAAATACAACTTTATATCTAGCCCGCAATCATTTTAAGTTTCAAATGTTGGCCCTCTAGTTACTTTGAGTTGCCCATCCTTGATTTAGAGCGTTAATTTCCGTGTGATAACTGATAGCACAATAATAATGAACAATCAATAACCAAATGCGGTCAATAGTACAGTAAAACAACTTTTTACCCACTTTATCTGAAAACATTTTTAGGTACATTTTACATCACTAATGGCAACATCAAGTGCCAATCACAGAAACTTTGGTGCCGTTTAAACTCTCATGACGCCAATCAATTGCCAAATACTATAAACAATTGATAATGTGCAGTAAATGTTGTAACGCTTATATGACTTATCGCTATATTTGATAACGTAGGATTTTATATTATTTTTTTGATCCGAGTTCTGATTATGCGAGGGTATTGAACATATTGGTTAATATCAATTATTTAAAAAAAAAAAAAAAAAAAACCTTAAATATAATACTAATTTAATGTTATATGTTATAATCAAAATGAAGTTGGGATTTACGAGATTTTCACGTTTTAAAATAATACGTACACATTAACGAACTGTATACCTATAAAAATATAGTGAAAAATTGTTTGTAGGAAAATCGAAATACGTAATATATTGCCCACTTGTGGTACGTCCGTGTGTTCTCCCGAATTGCGTGTGACCCAGACGATTCCTCGGTCGACAAGTCCCACGAACAAGACCCGTCAGTCATTCGGAAGATGAATTTCTTTCGTATTATCCGTACGTTTTTTTTCCCTTCCAAGAATCGGATTCGGGCTCGATGACCCCTCCGAGACATTATGTACTAAACACACATTACAGTCCGGACAGTCCACATATGCATACAAGTAGGTGAAGGCGGAGGACGTCTAGACGGATATCTCCTTTGTATACCCGCGTGCAACAACTACGTCACTGTGTACAATGATATTATACAGAACGTTTAAAATGACAGTAAATTGAATGGTTTCCCATCCAAGGTATGGGCGCGTACACCGAGATATGAGAATCGAGAGGAAACATATATAAGTATCAATTTACGCGCCCATGGTAA
Source organism: Pemphigus obesinymphae (assembly GCA_025469235.1). NCBI lineage: Eukaryota > Metazoa > Arthropoda > Insecta > Hemiptera > Aphididae > Pemphigus > Pemphigus obesinymphae. Next base: position 84,401 of record JAIPRL010000441.1, on the reverse strand, counting down.
AATTTCGTTTATATTTTTTAACAGTTTTAACTAGATGATGTACAAATAAGACGGGAGGTAATGATATTTGGGAATCAATGTACATTTTTTTTTTTTTTAGAAAACCTACGGTAATCTTAAGGAATTCTTAGTCATCTTTCGTAGTCATTGGACAATTTTATGGAGCCTTTAGTATAACCGATTCGACACATTGGACGAATTGTGTCGCATTTGAGAATAAAACGGTTCTATCTCAAATTAAAGAATTCATCAGGAGAGCGTCTAAAATGTTAAAAACCATCACTTATTTTGTACGAGTTAAAAAATTATCATATCCTACATTTCAGTAAACAACGATTGGATTAATGCAACTTAAAGATCAGTAAACGCGAACAAAATTAGAAATAAGAAAGGAAGTTTTGACATCACATCTTAGAGCTACAGTCAATGGTAGATTCGGAACTACATATACGGATCACTAAATTAACATACGAAATCGAGGATACCAGATTACGTCTGATTCCGGCTTCGGGATTATACTACTATTTAGTTTCTTAAACAAACATTTTAATTGTGTTATAATATCTATATAATATTTAAAATGATAAAAATTTGCAAAATCAGAACTTCCATAATATAGGCAGATCTTGAAATGAACTAAGTTCAAAATGCACGAACGAAACGTAAAAAAGTTCAATTTTTATTTAAATCAACTGATTTTGAATTTAGTTCATACTTTCAACGAACATGAACTTAATTTAGTAGTTTATTTTGCTTACTAACGTCAATAGTATTAACGATTTTTTTCATAGCATTTTTATAATAATGATTTTTTTATAATTTTTTAGGAATTGCTTATTATAAATATTATATCATTTAAATTAAGTGAAGTGAATGAAAATAATTTGTTTTTTTTTTTTAAATAAAATTTTACGAAAAGAATTTATTCAAATTTATTAGAAAATTTTAATTTTCTAATGAACTTAAATGAAACATATTTACTTTAAAAAATGTAATAGGTTGTGAACTTAGTAAAATTAAACTATTTTGAACTAGTTTATATTTTAAATGAACTTTCTGAGATCTGAATATAAGTATGCTGTAGTAAACTAATGTAACCATATAATAATTGATAAAATACTTCCAGAATATAAGTAGGTAAAAAAATATTTTTTTTTTGTAATATTAAGTGTAGATTTATTCTTCTATCTTTCAAAAATCTTTCTATTGATTTTTGATTATTGTTAGTTCTATAGTTATATAAAACATTTTTTTATTGGTAAAAACGGTCATGCTTAATGTTATAGTCAATAATTATTAGATATATACCTAGATTTTTATTTTTATACCATCCCGCATCATGGATCATGAATCATATACGTATATAAGTAAATTGTAACAATAATATTGATGGCATAGAGCACAATAAGTGTGATAAGTGATATTTTTTAATAGAACAAGTTATATGCATTGTGCATATTCGATTTAACGATAAAATTCTATACATTATACACGAATGTTGCAAGTGATGGTTAATTATTTATACTACTATAAGTCATTATTGTTTGAAATAAGTATGACTGTCCAAACCTGGGAAATTTCATGTCGTCAATTTCCTATAGGTACATCTTTCGTTGTGTTCCAATGTTATAAGTTAACAATTCATAATAATATTTTTAATATTATTATTTTATTACATCTTAACCAATCGAAAACTGTAAAAATCATGTCAATTAATTCTATACTTCAATTTATATAACTATCTAAAGTTTAAAATTCCTCTCCTGATGAATATCTAAAATATTCACTTATCAAACCTGGGTACAATATAGTACCTATATTATATTATAATAACGATTTAGAAAATGAATTTGTAACAACAAAAATGTTATAAAATATTAGATGACACCAAAGTTTGCTAGGCTAGTGAATAAAAACAAAACTTATAACGAAAATTTCTCAAAATCAATAGAATATGCATATAACAAACTCTTGAAGTTAGAAATAATTAACCACTACAGCAATAGTAATAGTTTGAATATACAAGTCTATAATTTATATACATTTAAATCTAGCTAAAAATATTCATACCGCATAATGAAATATTTTACAATCAAAATTTTTCACAATTGTTGAACATAAATATGAAGTAAAGAAATTTAATAAAAATAAAAATTTGAGTCCTTAATAAAAAAAAAATGCAAAAACTATAATAAAAACTATAAAATAAATAACACTCAAGAATGAGAAAATTATTTATTTAAAAATAATACAGACGAGATTTAGTCAAATGAAGAATTAAATATTTTAAAACAAGTACATACAAAAATTTAGTTACACACCTTCGAAAATCCCTTTAGAAGATGTAATTGTAAGAATAGAACTAGACATAAAAAGATTTTTCAAGATCTATTTTAAAACCAAGATATTTCTAGAAGAGCTTATTTAAATTCACTTTAAAATAATCTTATAAAAATAAAATAAGGAGACCGAAATCCTTTTATACATATTAAAAACTTCAAGAAAAAAGCCTGATTTTATTTAAATCAGACAACGGAAACTCTATTATAGTGTTAAAAAAAAGTTATTATTCGAAGGAATGGAAAAAGTAATAGAAACAGGCCTATATAAATAATTGAAAAAAGATCCATTAAATGAAATGATTAGGGAAACTATTTATATCATAAATAGTTAAACAGTTAAGTAAAACGCTAGATTTTTCGTAAAAGTTGAAAATTCTCAAATACGAAAACTCTATGGGCTTCCTAAAATTAATAAGACTGGAAATAGTATCAAACATAAATGCACTCATTTAAAACTTAGCCAAATATATAGTAAACACTTTTTCCTTTTTTAAAAAATTTGAAAGCCTATCAATGCAAAATAATATAGAGTTATATTAAACAAATTATCAGATGTAAATATTGAAAATAATGATAGACTTATTGCGTTCGATGTGGTAGCATTATTCCCTAGTATTCCAATAGATACGACATTAATATTTTGAAAAATTGGTTAGAAAAATTAAATATAGAATCAGAAAAAAATCAAAGAATTAATAAATTTAACAAAACTTTGCAAGCGTTAACATTTTATCCAATTTAATGGATGATACTATGAACAAATAAATGGCACAGCGATAGGGAATACACTATCGTCTTTGTTTTTTAGATGAAATCTTCATGAGTAAATTCCAAACAGATTTAAGAAAACAATTTAATTTTCCAAAACATTGGCTTACATATATAGACGAAATTTTAGCGATCATAGATAAAGACTTTAACTTAAACACTTTTCGTTAACAAATTAATTCACACTACACATCAATGAAATTTACTTACGATTAAAAAAACGGATAGAAAATTGCTTTTTTAGATCTTCTGATAAAAATAATAGATACAAGTTTAAAATTTGAAATCTGTAGAAGGAAATCAATACATATAGATACATTCTGATGAACTTGAATCATAGTTGTCAACATAAAATGGCAGTATGGATAATGGAATAGAATGATATATAAATTAATAAATATCCCAAAGAATAAAGACGATTTTGACTAAGAATTAAATTTGATAATAGAAATAGCTATATTCATTGGATACAAAAAATACATGATTCTAAGATTTGTTAAAAAAACATAAAAGGACAAAAGAAATAAATGAAGTGAGTAGTTTAAAAAATGAAATCCATACAGATAAAAAAAATACAGCCCTTATATTTATCCCAAATACATCAAATCAGCTAGCAAAAGTTTTTAAAATATATTACGTAGAAATTGTATAATCAAAAAAAAAAAAAATTAAAAAGTCTTATTGGAAGTACAAAAGATAAATTACAAGAAAATCAGAAATCGGATATTTACTGTTTTCAATATATGGATTACGATAAATATTATGTAGGATAAACTAGAAGAACAATTTTTTTTTACTTGATTTAATAATTTTATTAAGTTTATATTGTGATTTGTTTCTAATACACGTTCTGCTAGAGAATTTTTAATTTTTTCTAAATGTTTTTAAATCTGATACCTATATTTCTTCTAGTACAAATTATTTTTTAGTTAAGTTCAAAAACTATACACTACCACGTTTGGCTATTTTTAACTCTCCGAAGACATAGGAAATGGTGAATAATCATGACCAAATTGAACCAATATTACTTTCTTATAAAATGTAAAACTTTAGGAGGTTCTACTTGAAAAAATTGAAATTTTAAAATAAGGACCACCCTAATAAGTAGTGTAAATTGGTCCATTTTCTTTTCAAAGCTCAGACAGAATAGTTTATTATTATTGTTTCAGGAATATAAAGTTTGCATTAGTTATATTCGAAAAACGATTTTTAACAAGATTATAAAAATTTTTTGTCAATTTTAGTACTGTTCCTCTACATTTGAGAATACGACTGTGAAAATCAAAAAATTACCTTTTTAAAGTACTAACTCTAAAAAAATTGTTACGAGATACCGTTTTACTCCAAAACTTTCCAAAGTTTCTGCACAACTCGTTTCTAGCCGATAAAATGTATCATATCATTGTAAAATACTCAAAATCTAAATGTGGAAAAAATATCATGTCTTGCAATTGAGAGTAATGATCTCAGTTAATACAGTTAAAGTTATCAAAACAATCAATTAATAACTGTTATGTACTCAAAAATGTTTTTGATAAAATTTAATATTTATAAATTTAGCGTAGATTTTCTCAATTTATTTAGTTTATTTAGTTAATGTTAACTTACCCCAGCTGGACAGTAAAAATACGAATTTGTTTTGAAAAATGTGCAAGTGCCCTAAAATATATATAATAATCACTAAAATCTTATACAATAAAATATTTATGTTAAGAAGACAATCATGTTATAAAAATCTATGGAACATATGTATATTATCCAATTGAAATTGTATTAAATCCGGACAATATAGAGGATATTTGTAGAATATCTACTGCTTACTCTTGATGGATGTCTTTCAAATTGAAAGTCGTACCATACTTATGTGAATTAATCTCCACAAACTACTTGTTATAATAATTTCCAAAACAAAATACTTTTTCCGGAATAAATTCATAGATTTGATAAAAATTAAAAGAACCAGAAATGTTTTTATTTTATTTAAATGGGTTCTGATTTAGGCCCAGGTTCATCAAATAAGAAATATATTATTAGCTCCAATACTTATAGTTTCCGGTTGTGAATATGCTTCCAGCATCCAATTCATGTACCGATAATTTTATATCAGAGTCCCTGTTCAATAATAATATTCTGGTTTTTATTCGATGACCTATACCACCTACCTACTGCAAAATAATATACAAGTATCCTGCATGTTATATTGGATTTATGATTATTAATAACGTAGCGTAATTTTGGTTTCAATATAATATACAAATGTAAAATGAAAATGAATTTTAATATTGTTTCTATTGTGAACGATATACGCTCTATTGTTATTATTTTATTATTATATCTAACTTTGACAGCCGATGCTCGCCGAATCAAATTATTAACAGATCGAGTTTTATACTTTAAATTATTATTTTCTAAAACGTATTCATCATCAATGATTACACATGACGAGAGTAAGTACGTATTTCTCAAATCGCAGTTATGTATGACTATAAGAAAAATGAATTCATCGAGCCTAAAGGGGTTAATACATATAATATACTCGTATATTCGTACGTGTGCGTCATATTATATTATTATGTACCTTCATACAGGTATATGCGGTATACCATATTAATATAATGTATAATTGATATAATGTTTCTTCTATATTATTACAACGATTGTGTTCAATTTAAGAATAAATAATATACAGAGTAAAACATAAATAATAACTGATGTCTAAAAAAAAAGTTGAAATAATTTCAACACAATTATTATGTTGTATAATAAAAAACTATTTATATTATTATTTTACCTATAGCGCTGTGTACCCGAAGTATATATACAATTTTAAGTATTTTTATATATATATATATATTTATATTTTAAATTGTAAGTAAATTTATACAATAATAGTCGAAATGATGTGTTTGAAAATATTATAGGTTAGGAAAATTTGGACGAATCGAACTATTATATTATTACATCATATGGTATAATGTTCATTTATATGTCGGAAATTCAGAAAAGAATCGATTTGAAAAATTGATGAACGGACATATTTTATATTTGAGATGAATTTAAAAACGATCGGGAAGACCAATAACCCGGACATCGACAAATATAAATGGTACCTAGTAACTCTATACGTAAACAGATGATTGAATTCGACATAACATTATATACATACTGCAAGTGTAGGTTGCGTATCGTAATTGATTTGACGTGTTTACTCGGGGGGGGGGGGAAGGGGTAGTATCGCAATCGAAAATATTAGGTTAGAAAACTACGGAGAATTACATTTTACAAAATATTTAATACACTGGGTGTATAGAAAATCCAAGAAAAAATAAAACCGATGAATCCGAAACAAAATATTGAATTTTAGAACGCCAAATTCATGACTAGCATTATGCAGAAACCATCCAATAATATGCAAATGAACTTATTGGTCATTGCTAAACATAAAAAGGTGGCTCTAATAGATTTCAACAAATATCCAACAAGTCTATTTACATCAGGTACAAGATCCGAACCAAAAAGAACCGGTTCCAAAACCTAAAAACCCTTGAAAATTTATTGCCGGAACCAAACCGTTATTAAATATTTACATAGAACCGATACCGGAACTGGAATCCTTATTGTAAAATGAAGAAATACCAGGATTTTTCACGGTTCTGAATTTTTTATATTCGAAATAATAGATTGAAGAATTCTAGTTTTTTCGTGATATTTAATTGTATGTTATCATCACTAAATTAGTAATAAATAGTAAATTTTTCACATTTTCATTTGTTGGATAATATTGTTATAAGGTTTTAATTAGGCGGTAATGTTGGGCGTGAACATGGAAATAAAAAATAAATATAGTCTTATAGAATAAGTCTTTTTTTTATACCGTGTCCGGTTAGAATTTTCCATACATACGTATATACACACGTATATACACGTTGTTTAAGTGAAAAAAAGGAAAAATCATATAAAATGGATTAAGTCGAAAAGAGGATTCCAACATAAACCTCAGATACCCTGACTTAAAAATCGTTGAGAAGAAATTGGTTCCGCTGCCCAACCCCTCATATACTATATATGGATTTCGACGAGACGTAGCAGTGGCGTCGGCGTAGGTATATTCTACAGTAATATCGGCTGCAGATAAGAGGCGACGGCGTCGGTCTTTCCCACAAGCGCCGCGGGAGCGCGACGAATGTGTGCCGCCACCTGGTCTCCGGGCTTCCTCTTTTGTTCGGGCGAAGATTACGTGCGCACGTTGACGTACTTTACCAATCGCCCTGTATACCGTTGTCCGCGATCACAGCGTAGAACCGGTTATTTATACGCACGCGTTTACACTATTTCTCTATCACTCTCTTATTTCTTCCATGTGCATATTTTATATACATAAACATATATATATATATATATATATCGTATATTTTATACATATAGGTATAATATTACTATCCAATAATCGTGTGTGCAGTGTGCATTTCCTTTGAACGTTTCTGTTTAGTCGACTTTTCTATGTTTATCGGATGACGCGCGTGCGTCGGCCGGATCGCGGTCGCGGACTTACCATTATTATACACGAAACCGGGTCGCCTCGCGCTCGCTACCAGATCGGCGGCGGTAGTCGCGTCGCCTCCGCACTGCACACGCCGCCGACTCAGGTGACTGCACAGACATTATTATAATTTGTATTATACGATAATAATGCCAATATGATGATGACGATAATAATAATAATAATAATAATAATAATAAAAATAATAAATAATAATAATAATAATAAATAATAATAAGAATAATAAAAATAATAAATAATAATAATAATAATAACAGGGTAGACACACGCAAGACGTTACACGCATATGCCCCGTCTGCGCGACCGCAGCTCAACAGTGGGTGCTCTGCGGGTAATAATAACGAGACGCGGCGTGCTGCAGTCTGCAGCTAGTACACCGGTGGTTGTGGTGGGAGTCTCGGCGCGTATACCGCGGTACACCGCATGGTGATGACCGCGGTCTTGCCGGTGTCGGCGGTGGTTGTGGTGCTCTTTGACATTGAAGTTTATTGACACCGCCGCCGTCGCGATGCTGCTGTAATCACTGTCTCCGCAGTCCGCGCACGGCACACGCAGTCTTTTCGTACACGTTCGTCCGACCGGTTGTACGATCCCGCGTACGTAACGCCGCCGCCACCGCTGTTTTCTCCGTACGTCCGTCTCCGATTTTTTTTTTTTTCGTTTTAAATTTCGTTTTTAACGTAATTTGGTGTACGTTATTACGTTCGTCGTGTTTTTTAAATTTTTTTTTATTTCCGGCTTATATCGTTTCGGCCGCGAGTTCTCCACAACTGTGCGCGACGTTTTTGTTTCGTGTTGCCGTGCGCGACAATTTATAATTTTTTTTTTTTTTTTTTACCAATGTCACCGCCACCACCCGCGTAATTACTGTTGGCGGGCGAGTGCCTGTGTGTTTGCGGTTCATGCGTTTTCCCGGGAAAATACGTGTACGGAGGACACTTGCGGCCAACGATGATATGTTACATGCCTCGGATCCAGGTCAAAGAACGACTTATCAAGTTTAGAATCGAAGGTAAACACAATATACGTATTTCATCTTTTGTCTTTGGGGGTTACCCACTATTGAATATTCTATAAACTAGATTCCTGATTACCAGAGATTTCCAGAGATATTCGAAGATTTTCAAATATTTCTGAAAATATCCGATAATTTCCAAATATTACCACAGTGTTTTGGTGAAAAGAGTATAACTCCCATTTCATTTCATGCATATATATATGTTACTTTGCTAGGCAGTGTCTTGAGGATATCATATTAAGTGTCTATTTTATTCATGACTTCTACTCTTTATTATATAGTCAAAAAATTCTATAAAATAGATATATATTTTATGTATTAAATATAAAATAAACAAGCCCTAAGAGCCACCCTTAGCTGATCAGTAAGAAGTTATATTGGAATAGCGAATGAAAAATTTTTCTCGATATCATTATATTATTTCCGATTAACACATAGTAGGTACATATAATATTTAAATATTTAAAATATTTAAATACCACGAAATAAAATGTATGTATATATACCTACCTATAAGTAGGATTATTCGTGTTAAAAAATACAGCTGTATCGTAGATTTAACTATATAGGTAGGTATTCTATACCTATATTTATAAGTGGGGGGTGGAAGTTCTTTGCTCATGAAATAGGATACTGTAGGTAGTGGATATATTGAATCTAAAATCAATGATACTTGTGCATTGAACTCGGTGTAGTCTTATTTCCCAATTTATTAAAAGTTTCCTTTACCATTGATTATATACATACAATTTCTTTCTGCTCAATAAACTAATGAGCAAATCAAAAATGTACCTTTTTAAAATTCAAACTACAATAATAATGTCTTATCAGAAAAATGTTTAAAAAAAACTCCTATCATTCAAAAAGTGTACCTGTACAAAATAATATTAATGCAATAAAACGCATACAAAATTACCAAATTTAAATTTAAAATTTTATAAAAATCGTTGAAAAGTGTTGATATTATAATCACGTCAATATAGTGTTGTTGTAATTAATTAGTGTAAATTTAAAGTTTCCGGAATTATAATTTTCAAAGGTTTAAAAAAGTTACCTGGGTATTTTTATAGAATTAAAAATCTACTGGATAAATCGAAAAACATGACCTTTTCAAAATATTAACTAGAATGAATTTGCTATCAGAAATCTCCAACAAAATCCTTTTACTTAAAATCTCTCGACTCTTATCTAAAACCGTGTAAACATACACAAAAACATCTTTGAAAACCAATATATTTTTCGCTATAAAAAGGCAGGTTAATATTTACATATTACCCGTTTATATGCAACAATGTATTGTTTTTGTATTACTCATTACCAGCTATTTCTAAAATGTGTTTACCAGGAACACTTTTTCAGGTAGAAAAAATCAGTAGAAAAATTGGCTTTCTAAGTAGCCAATTAATTTTAACTAATTGGAAAAAATACAGTTGGGCACTAGAATTATATTCAATCAAACCCAATTATACATATGTTTTAACGTGATTAATTTTAAAACATCACTTGGAAATTGCCAAATGGCTTTAAGAAATTCGATGTTTTCATAAATTGAGTTTAATATACTAAATTGTTTTAAATTTGACAACTGTAATAAAAAAAAGATCATTTTCCAGTTATTTGATTATAACTTCCAAAGTAAGTAAGAGCAACATTTATTTTTATTTTTTCAAATTGATCACATTAAAATACATATTTTTAGTAGGGTTTAATTGATAAAAACGTTGTAGTACTCTACTACATTTATGATAATGATTCATTAAGAGGTACATTATTAGATTTCTTAAATAACTATTAACTAATTGATGAACTTTATAACTATTGTTATCAGAGGATATGCAAACGATATACAAAAAGGGTTAAAATAAATAATAACGATGCATACGATATACGTTCATAAAAAATAATAAGCAAATTAAATAAGAATAGGTCGTTAAAAAGTTTCATTAAAAAATATTCGCGCTACAAAAAATTAATAGGTTATATAGGGATATAGGAAATTTCTTATTAGAATTTTAAATTTTTTATATTCTTAGCTTCCTCTAACTTTTTATTCTCTTCATTTTATAACTTGGTATGATGCGTGATACTTTGTATACTGTTCGTACAGTGGAATGATTCGAATACAGTATTTTTTCCGTGAGATCGACAGTGAAAAAAATCGCTTTAAAATATCGTTTTTCGATATAATAATATGCTCTGGAACATCAAACGTCAATCGTTCGAGTATATTAACGACATTATATGTAGATATTTTAAACTAGTTTCTTTAATTATAAATATAAGAAACACGCATCGAGTTTTTAACTGCAGTAAGTATAGTATAGTATATCCTATACATTAATTATTCAAAAGTAAATTATACCATGAATATGAAGGAAAAATGTACTTGAAATATTTGTCGTAATGCTTTTGACAATTAATAACAGAATAAAGAGTTGCACTATATAGTTAATCGGATATATTATATTAATTTATATTATCCGATTATTGATATTATATTGATTTATATACGATAGATACCATGGTTCTATCTTATTTACATAATTAGGTAATATTAAATTTTTTTATGAAAATATTTAGTAGATTTTATGAAAATTTATTTATAATTTTATTATTATTCACCACATCGGCAGTAGCCAATATGGATTCATTATAGTATGTTAAATTAATCCCAAATATATAATTAATTATTTTTATAGCAGCATTGATTATATAATGATAATCAATGATAGCAGTTATGATCTAGATTTATGAAAAGGATACAGTAGGTATAAATAATATTTTCAATACTATTACTCAGGACAGATTAGGATATAAGTATTTTATAGGTAATAGGTACTCGTATTATAAGAAAAATACGCAGACGTATAGGTATTTATAGATATTATGTTATTTTAATATTAAGTATACATGTTTACATTAATGTATATTTATTTTTTTAGTAGGGTTATACAGTTTATATGTGTATTTTTCGTAATACTTTTGTAAATCTTGGAAAAATAACCATTATCTATGCAATTTGTAATTAATATAAAATACATAAAATTTATAAAATATTTTTATATAGGTAATTCACAATAAAACTTAAGCATGATGTTGACTACCTATATTATATATATACACATATATTATTATAATATATTATGAACTGCAATGCTGAGTTGTTTTTTAATCGATGTATAATTATTATTGATAATCACATGATAAATGTGAATTACAAGAGCAAAATATTTCTTCTAGAAAATAACATTATTAACCATGTACTTAAACATTCTCTTGTTATTAATTTCTATATTTTCTAGAAAAGTTCTAGGAAATCGTTATTTTAATTAATGGGAGGATTTTGAAAAATTGACTACTTAAAATGTTACTTATAATAAATCATTACTGATGGGTATGTTATGTCCTACGGTGTTAAAATACTAAAAACTGATGGAAACTAAAACACCATAATTATTAAAAAATACTTATATTAATTTCTTGATATATCTAAATATCATCTAATATAAGTAAATATTTATTTAAAATAAAAGAAAACTGTTTCTACATAGGTAACGTACCTAAAAAACATATCTTATTAAAGTAAATTCAAATAATTTAAATATAATATTATAGATATATGGTTGTTACCAATTTTAAGATAATAATAATAATTATAATTTTTAAAGCAATTTATTATAATATACTGGTATATGATACATCTATAATACCTACCTACTGAAGTTGAATATAGAGTTTCTGATCAGGGAAAAAGGGAATATTTTTAAAATAATCTTATTAATAAGTATATAAAATTGGGTTTAAAAATGGTTTTCCTATACCTCGTTTTTATATCTATTTTTATTTTATAAATTAAAATTTGCACATAACGTTGAAATTATATTACTTACTTATATTAAATAATTTTATCCGAAAAATGATTCTGAGCATAAGTTTAGTTACTGGTATAATATTGCTAAAAATATATATATAACCATGACAACTTAAAGCTGTTTTGCAAGTCTCTGGTATTATTACTGATTATATAGTAATATATAGATTATTATATATATAATATATATATATATATATATATATATATTATATAGATTATATAGACTTGTATTATCTTGGTTTAGGTTGTATCTCACTGACCAATTTCAATGGGCCAAAATACTTAGCATAAAGTCCAAGTTTTAAGAAATTCCTTCAGGTGTTCTCAAGATGGGCATCCCCTTTATTATATTCACTGCTCCTTAATGGTATCAATACTGTCCTTAAACGCTGTAAATTTTTACTTTATGCAGATGATATAAAACCTCGTATAAAACTATTCTCTGTGGTAAATTCCTTATACGATTGCCGTGTCCTACAAAATGAACTCTTTGCTTTAGTACATTGGCTGAAATCTTTGAGGTTAGAATTAAATATGCAAAAGTGTGAGTTTATGTCCTTCTCCCGCAATCACAACCATCTCTGTTATACCTATATGATTAATGGTATGTCAATCAGAAACGTTAACTCTAAAAAAAACTTGGCTATTATTTACACTGAGAATTTGTGCTTCCATAAACATATTCATATAGGGCACTTAAGGTGTATTTGTATTTATTTGTATTTATTAAGAGAATAGCTTTTAAATATAACTTCTAAAAATCTCTTCAAAACTTATTTTGTTTGTTGGTCGGGTCAATATACGGCCTCTGATTCAGCGCAGCTAGAACGGGTTCAACACATTTTTATAGCATTTGCGGCTTATATAATTCAAAATAGATCATCCTTCACATGACCACTTTCAAGTCCTTAGCTACTTAGGCCTATGTACACTAGCTGATCGGTGCTTAAAAGCAAACCTCTTCTTCATTTTAAAATTACTACATGATGCAGTAGACAGTCCGATCTTATTAGCTGACATAACTTTTCGTGTCCCTATTCGCGTTCCTCCCGCTTCCGGATTCTTTCCTATACCCCATTTCATCACACCAACTACGGTAATAACTAATAACCATCCCTTACATAGAATGTCTCGCACAGCCATCACTAATGTAAAATTTCATTACCAAACTAGCCACTATAATTTTTGCATTTTTAAATATGTTATTATTATGTTTTTTTGATTGTACACTTTAATATGTATATTATATTTAGGGCCAGTATTTCAATATCTACTTAAGCTTAAGCTTAAAACTAAGTAAAGCTTAACTATAGTTTTCTGTATTTCAATCTCAGTTCAAGAGATAAGCTCCAGTTAGTTTTGGCTTATCTTAAGGAACGCTTGGGATATAGTTTAAACCACGGACTTATATATGTCCGTGATTTAAGTGGTGAAACAAGTTTATATATGATCTTTAAAAGTGAATGATAATAATTATAGTTTTATCACAGAATATTCTATGGTATTATAATATAATATTATTATAATTATTATTACAATTTACGAATGTTGTGTTGTATTATTTTATATTATAATTATGGATACTTTTTCATCAAGTTCAATTGACGATGAATCTGTGTAATATAATTTGTGAGTAGACTTTGACAGTTGAGAAAACATCATGTTTTTTTTGTAATCGTACCGACTATTTCATCGAATGGGACGAAATCGAATTTTATATTAGGTTTCGTTTAAGTAAACAATGAGTAAATAAACTTCCTTTTCCTGTATATGCCACAGCCACACGTTTATTACTAATAAATAAAATGTAAATGAAATATAGTTTAATATTACTATTAGAAATTGATTATAATTTGAAATTATAAATTGAAATAAATAATAGATAGAAATCTTGCTAATATAAAAATTGAAAATGAATATGATAACATATTAACACAGAATAAATATAATAATATGCAGGTTAATCATGGAACATAAAACAAAATATAGTTTTTTTGATACTTAGCTAAGTGGAAGATTAAAATGAGTTGAACTACTTATTCATTATTTAAGGTTCATCTTAATCATAGTTTTGGTTTAACCTAAACCTAAGATAAACCACATTTGAAATACCGGCCCTTAGTATTATATGTACTGTATTTGGGTTAACGCCCATTTTGTAATTAACTAAATAAATAAATAAACTTTATTTGTTATTTTTCCATTATAAAAAGCAGTTTTCCTCTACATATATAAGAAAACTACTGGGAAAATCGAAAAACAACTTCCCTAATATACGAAATGTCTAAAAAGCTCTTTACTTTAAAACTCTTACCTGACTTTTAAAACCTGTAAAAATGTAGACATAAAAATACTGATTGTAAAATCAATATAGCATTCCTCGCTGTGCTCAGAATCTAAAATATCTATACCCCTCACTCCTGTATCAGTCATAGTTACTATACTCAATACTCATGTTAAATTATATAAAATTATAAAACTACATTTGTTTAGGTATATCATAAAGAAATTAATGATTTTTAAATGTGTGTATAATATACATATATATACTAAAATTTTGTTCATTGAAGTTTATATAATACAATATTATATAATGTTTATTTAATTGTGATTCGAATATCCGGATAAAATATATTAAATTATGAACTGCAGTATGCATTTTTGATAATTAGAAACCGAAAGGAAATATATTTTACTTATTTTAATAGGTATTATTTATTTATTATTTTATATTTATTTATTTAATTTAAATATATTTGAATTCATATGTCTTAGTACATTGCTTTATGTATAAATACTAAATAATAATCATATATAAATTATTATTGTACCTCTAAAAATATTTTTAAAAAATGAGTAAAAGATTGCAGGTATTTCACAAAATATTTTTTTTGATTTCTTTGTTACTGTACTTATATAATATAGTTATACATCAAAATATGTAATTATTTTTAGTATTGACATGTTACACGAAAAGCAGCTTAGTCAAGTGACAAGCTTAGAATATTAATTTAATTCCGTCATCACGAAGGTACGTTATAATAAATTCTCGTACCTATTACATACTTTGAAAAAATTAAATAAATAAATAAAATATTATCATTGGTTTTAAATTCGTTTTAAACAAAATATATTTACGTTCATTATATAAAATATAAATAGATGATTTTTTTGATTTTTTTTAATCGTGCGGAATTATCCGTGATTTTGAAACATTGTTCTTCATTTATATAGAGCGGATTCATATATTTGATATTACAATAAAGATATAGTATTATTAAATTATAATATTTTTATTAATATCATGTTTGTTAGCATGTCAATATGTAGAGCCAGTACTTACCAAGAATAATATCATAGTAACTGGATTTTTCAGTGTTACAATTTTGGTATCATAATATTATATTATACTTATTCTACCGGTTTTAATACTTATAGTGATATTTTATAATTTACATATAATATATAATATATAAATATATAAGCCCGATCATTTTTATCATATGTATATGCCAATTGATACAAAATTTTTTAAATTGACATATGATTGAAAAATGATGAATTACAATAAATAACAATAAAGTCAGTACAATATATATGAAACATTTATTATAATATAAGTATAAAGGAGTACTCACTATTTATATTTTATTACTTTCCAATAATCATCTGAATCGTGAACCACTTCAGACAATCAATTATCAAATTTGGACTACAAAATTAGGTACCTATAGTAATACAACATTTACACGCAATTGTAAACTTTCATGGAATCGTAAAATAGGTATATATCCTGCTCCTGCACTACTTAATTGTTCATGATTAATTAATGATGATTTATTGATACATACGTGTTTGCCATATAATATCGATAAATAATTATAAACAATTTACTTCGGAAAAATTATGTTCGTATATAATTTTCAAATGTTCAATTACAATCATATTATTATATATTTTATTAATCAAATTATATATTGTGCTTACTCGTTTAGATTGAAAAAAATATAAGTATATAAATAAATAATATACATTACACAAAATAAACTATATCCTACACCTGATCCTATATATTTTCATTTAAACTTGATATTTGTGTTTATGCGATAATATTGATATTTGGTACCTATGAGTGTATGTATGTAATGTGACGCAAGCTTAGAAAGCTACGCCAAACGTCCTTGACAGACGAATAAAAAATTAAATATGTTTTTAAAAATATGAACTATTGTTATTAACTTAATTTTTACATATACAATATTATTACCTATATACTTTATTGCAATGCTAGAATACTATGGATTTTAATATCACCACTCAATATTAGATACCACTAATGTATTTTAAAATTAATAAATTCAGATTTCGTTTTAAAGTTATTACTATCATATTGAATTCTAGCCCTAATGTTTCACGAACAGCAATCTTTATACAAGTCACATTTGCATTTTTATACGATACAAGTAATATAATGAATGGTTATTTACATTTACATGCTAGTCGAAAGCTTGACTTAAATGTTTAGCTTGAACTAATTAGAAACCATCATTAACTTGAAAATCTTAACCCATTCGTCCAAACATATTATTATTATTATAGCTTAGAAAGTACTAGGATTATTAATAGTAGAATTTCTCCAGTTTTTACACTAAAAATAATATACATTACAAGTATATACATTTTGTGGAGAATAATAAGGAATGCAATTTTATTTAATCCCAAAAATATTTTGTAAAAAAAAAATTAATGATGAGAAGATAATATCTTTATTCTTTACTAGGTAATTATTGTTTATCGTTTATCATCTTATATTAATTTTGTAATTATACCTATTTATAGTACAGCTAGTACCTATAATAGTCGATCAATAAATAGGTAATGTTAAGGAAAAAGGTTGATGTTTAAAAATGTCTTTTGCTTTATGTAAATTTTTTTGTTATTGTGGTAATTCATTTTTTATCCGTTTATAGAGAACTATAATCCCTGTATAATTATTTAATATAGTTTGTATACACATATTTTGTACCTATACCTATGAACATATTATATATATATATATATATATATAGTAAGTTATAATGTACATATATATAGTATATAGTATAATAGTATATAGTATACATATAGGTATATGCTATATAATATATATTATATATACTATGTGTAGTATAAACATTGCAAGATATAATTTGACCAATGTTTATTATCTATTTATAAGAATATTTGAAAAACATTAAAAAAAATTAGTAACTAGGTTATAATAAAACATAAAATATATTTGTATAGTACAAATTGTACCTACGTATAAATAATATTATACACATACACTACATTATCGTATAGTAACGCGTATAAAAAAGATTCGACTTTTTGAACAATATATTCAATAAAACCTGAACGCTATATTATTGATATATTTTTTAATTTTAAGTGCGATTCGATGTTACAATATATATTTTAGAAATGATGATATGCGTGTATAAAGCGTATACACTTTTTTTTTTGTATTTGATATTCATTATAAATACAATTTAACGATAAATTTTTCTGTCACAATAGTTGGTTTAAAAAAAAAAATTGAATTAGTACGAAATATAAATATACATTTTTGTTATTGTATTTTATTTTGAATTGTATTTGTCTTCCTATTATATAGAAAATAATGTATATGTAGTATACCTATATACCAAGTTAAAAGAAAATAGCTGGGAAAACTAAATAAATTAAAATAATAAATAATTTCACAATTATATGAAATACTATTTGGTAAATATCATAATATTATAGGTAACAAAAAAAATTAAAATGTAAGTATAACATTAATTTTTAATAATATAGTATTATACGTATAAAATGTATGCAATTATATAATATTTCACACTATGCCTACCGTATTATATTATGTTACAACTCCAGTAAGTCCTTAAGTAGGTTAAAACACAGATATTATATGCAGCGAAAACCGTCATTACTGAATATAATAATAATAATAACCGGTAGGTAAAGGAAAATAATATAATAAAATAACACAATAGGCAGCAGACATAACCTATGGCCTTGTTTGTAGTAACAATTTACCAAATATAGGCATAATGTAATCTTTGAAAAGCTGTCCGGACGACATTTTTTTTTCGTTTCAAAAGTTTGCCTTGTACGACTCCTACGTGTTCCTATTAGTTCTTTCTTTTATATCACAAGATATACATATGTATACATTTATATATATACCTATATATATATATATATATATTATATATATATTTATGTATAATCTACCTTACGCTTTTACACGAGTTTTTACGAGTCTACGTGAGTATAAAAATATTCTTGTGTATATTCGCCTACACATTTATATAGATATTATATGTCTATTGGCTAATGCAGCCTTCAATGTGGTTTTATATCGACACGAAAGTAATTATTTTCACCTATAATTAACAACGATATACGTGTATACTGTGTATATATATATATACATATTATATAGTATACAAAATGTAGACACAATTTATATTATGATTTTTATGCCCAAAGCAGGAGTTCAAATTTTTCATAAAATAAGGTAGATATAACAAAAAATAATTATTATACCTAGTATAATAAAATAAAATTCGAACGTTTTAGAGGAAAATTGCAAAAGCTTTTTTAAAACATTTTGTGGCGGGGCAAAGAAATAAACATGCACAAACAACTTTGGAAGTCTTGTTTGTATATATTATATACGGTTCTAAAAAGGGAAATCCGTTTTGTTCGCGTTTACGCAAAGTCGGAAAATCATTCGTCTCGTTTTCACAACCACGAGTGACAGCAGGATGACAGCGGTTAAGTTATGTAACGCTCAGCTCGCCGACAGCGCACCGAAGACGCGTGATCCACAGTCCGTATAGAGAAGCTGCAGAGGCCATTTTAATAATTATTATTTCCGTCCGGATCGTATACGCCACCGTCTCTCACAATGACGTGTATTATATTAAATTCACTTGACGAGGGAGGTTTTATTTAAAAAAAAAATTTTGATGATAAAAATAATAATATATAGCTTATACTTATATAAGTAACTTTATATAAGTAGATTAAAAATGTAATTAGATACCTATAACATAAATTGACGTTTGTTAAATATTTTTAGAAATTTACTAAAATTGTGTAAACTCAAAATTTATAATAATGTAATGTCGCCATACAATAATATTATTTGCATTATCTTAATAATAATATGTTTATTTATAGTTAGTTAATAAGCCAGTGGCTTATTTTCAACTTTTTTATAGGAGAAAAGATTGAAAAATATTGAAACCTAATAATTTTTGTAGGTAACCATATAGGCGTTGTATATTTTACTATGTTTAGGGATAAAATCGCTTAGTTGACAGACAAAAGACTACTACAGTTGTAGAGTGTTGGTAAAGGGCGAGGAGGGTTTCGTGGTCCGTGTACTAATATGTAAATAATACTTATTCTCATATATTTCAATTAAATATTAAACTTTTCGAAATTTTAGCAATAAATGCACTTAATTTTGATATTTTTAGAATATTTTTGTATATCAATATTTTGTATGGATAAAATGGAATCATTAATCATGAATAAAAACAAGTGACAAAATAACTAGGTATTTAACATTACATATTTTTCTATTCAGTAAATGGTGGTTTTTATTTTTAGATTATTTTAAGATATTTATTTGAAAATTAAAAATATATTTGTTTAATATTTAGGCATAAGTATACCTGACAAAAATATTACCAGTCTGATAGAAATATTATATAAAAACAGACTACAGGTTAGGGCATGACAGTTGTAAAATATTTATAACTTTAATTTGGTGTACTTTTAAGTTTTAATTGTTAATTTAATGATAAAGTACATATAAGTACCACGGTCTAGTAATAATAATATAGTTAATCGAATTTTGATTACCTACCAAAAAAACTAATATATATATATATATTACTTATTATCATTACTGAAATCCAAGATTGACTAAAATACATCCTCTGTGAAACTTTCAAGTGTTTAAAACCAATATTTTCGAATTTCTGAAGAAATACAATTTTTTTAACCCGTATTTTTCATCATTTTTCTGATATATATTTCAAAATTTGACAAAATATGTAGATATCTGATGAAATTTTTGGGTATGCCTAAAAAATTTAAATCATGACGTCAAGTGTTCTGGTCGATAAATTGCCCACAGAAATATATAAAACAAATAAACATCATTGTAAACCGGAAAAATATTTTTACACTGCTCAAAATCATTATATTAATTTTTAGGACATTATAATTACTTGTCATCACAGTCTATTTTCAATTATTATTGTTTAAAAATCCTATCTACAAAAATTAATTATAGATATTTGAGTTTTTAAATTCAATATTTTTTGGTTCTGAGGGAGGTCCAGTACCCCTGGACCCCCTCCGTAAATTTGCCACTATAGTTATTATAACGTTTTATCAATTTTTATTTCTTTAGTGAAATGAAGGTTTAGTTAATTTAGGTAGTAATTTTGTTTTCAAAAAATACATTTTACAGATTTTAATTATAGAATATTTACCACTCCCCCTCTCAAAATAAAAAATATCATAGTAATTATATTTACCAGTAACACACTGTAATACGTCTTTGAATATTTGTAATGATTATCTGTATAGTAATGAATGATTATTATATTTGATCTATCATCTACCCCTGTATAGTTGTAGTTCTCAATAACTCGTCCGTTTGTTGCGCCTAAAGCTTTTATATTATGACTCTGAAATTTAAGGCCATTGAAAACTACTATATTATTATTTGTATCATTTATGGAGTTTATTCAGTATTGTCATCAAATCTTAAATCAGTAACAGTATAGTGGCGCCGAACCCTACGCTGGTCGTTTCAATTGAACTGGTGAAATTTAGAGATAGGATGGATCTTTTGAAATTTATTTTAATGATCTTATGATTTATTGTTTTTAAAGTGAATTTCTCGAGATTTTTGGGGAAATGTATACGATTGATATTTTTTTTTTAAAAATGAAATTTAAAATTTTCATAAATTAATTTAATTAATTAATTTTCATTTTAAATTTTGTGCATTTTTTTCGGTTGAATGTTGGGTGTATTATTTTGAATAATTTAAATTTATTTATTTTTATTGACAATATATAGTTCGACGCTACAGAGGCATACTAATATGAGGTATAATATTACTCGCAAGGCGTAATAAACGGATGAGTTATTTAAAACTACCGGGGCAGATCAATTAATAATAATAGTTTGTTGCCATAAATATAAGCCTTAAGTATTAAATTAAGTGTTGTTAAAATATTTAAAGGATAGATATAATTACTGAGAATTTAGTAGTTGTTAGGACAATTGACATTGGTAACTGGAATAGATAAATTAATAACTTATTCATTAATTATAAGTATAACATATACATAATATCTATTATAATTAAATTTAATCTAATAGTATCACAATTTTTTAAATTTGTAATATAATAGAGAGAGATTTTTTTAACGTACAATAGTAATTATTTAGCAAAATATAAACTTTTACAAAACTTTTAATTTCACAAAATTCTTAAATATTTAAAGTAATCTTAAAATATTTACCACGTCTACCTATATAAACTATATAAAAACCACTTTTGGTTTTTAAAAGGTAAACTTCTAATTTTAATTTAAGAAACGTATTAAAGTATTATTTTTTTTAATGAACTTTATAGGGCATTAAAAATATTAATTTAATATAAATCTTTCAAACTGTATAATCACTAATATAGTAAGGTATTTTTCTATTTTCAAATTTTTTAGCACCCGTTTAGTTACACAATAAAAAAATGAGGAGCAGTATAATTATATAGATTCAGTTCCAAGATAATTTATATATTGATATGTATATTATTGATTATATATAATAAATAATTAATATCTAATCAATAATAATAATAGTATGTATTTACCATGAACTGTAAGGAATAAAGATAATATCAAAATCTTATCCTTAATAGTTATTGGCCTTGCTGTTTGATACGGATATTATACATGAACAAAATAATAGCGTCTTAATAAAAAAAGCACTAACTTCAAGTGATAATAAATATCAAATTTAAATTATAAGGCCATAATTCATTAAAATATATACTACATCATAATAGGCATCTGAATTTGAAAAAAATATATTTGCATTTAAAGATCAATAGTTAATATTTATTTTGTAATGTTATTATTATGTTGGAAAATAAAATAAGAATAATATTACCGAAATATTCAAGAATATTGAGTAAAATAAAATGTAATAGTTGAATAGAAAATTTTCAAAAATGTTGTTACAGTTTTAAATAATAAGTGTTATATAATACAATAAACGTATGTAATGTATGTTATATGAATACAGTTTTAATACATAGCTATTGTAATTCAACTTCAAATATATATCGATCAAAAAAATAAGATTAAGTGGATATATTATAATGTCCCATATATGTGTAATAGTGCATACATATTAAATATATACGCTAATCTGAAATATTTTAAAGTAAATATGAATAAATAATTACATTTTATAAAATATTTTAAACATGTTCCTTTTAACAAAATTACCTAGATTAATAATTATTTATTATAAAGCTTAATTTATATAATTTATATAACCTAAATATAATTTTATTTGTAAATAACTAATATATTAATTATAAATACAAAGTTAAAATATAATTACCTACTTGTAATCCTACGTAGAATTGTGAATTATTAAAAAGGAGTTTCAATTATATCAAGAACTTTCTTAATGGCAAGTACAGAGTTATTAAAAATATACAAAATAAATTATATTAAATTTGTATTCTATTATATATTCATATATTTTTTTTTTTTTTTTGAGATAATACAGTGTTACAGTGTGGTGTAATTGAACACGTTGAATCGTAAACAGTTAACTCGGAATATCTACAAGGAAGTGGATGGTTACGTTGTTTACCTATTTGACAGTATACCATAAATTACTTTGATAAAATGTCGTCGTCGACCGCTGCTTATTAAGTTTTTTTAATACATAACAGCACTAACACTTAGGCTTGACACCATAATAATTTTTACCAGAGTATGACTTTATTTTTAAGAATCGAGTATTATGGAGTGTTAATTTAATTTTCATTTTGAATGTTTTCAAATCCAAAAAATAACCTAATAAAATTTAAGATATTACCCATCTATTAATGTGTTGATAAAAATTGTAAATAAAAATTATAATCCGGTTTCCATCTCACACATTATAAATAAAAAATGTATTTTTAGATTCTGAGCGTAGCGAGGAAGCTTATGGTTTTACAATGATGTTTATTTTTATTTTATTTTTTTCTGTAAACACTTTTTCTACCAGAAGGAGTTCTCCGATCTTTACACTCATACCCGATTTCCGGTAGCAAATTGCATCTAGTTGGTACTTTTGAGAGGTCATTTTGTCATTTTTCGATTTTCATAATAGTTTTTTAATGCGTAAGCAAAAACTACCAAAAAATTACGAAAAATACGGTTTTGTAAAATCGAGAATTTTAATTTCGTCGTAATTTCGAAAATAATGACTTTTTAATCTTGAAATTTCTACCGAATATTTAATTTAGTAATATATTTACGTTTATTAAGTTTTTTTTAATTTTTTTTAAATTTTGGTCTATTTATAGACATTTTTAGTTTTCGAGGTTTTTAAGTCCTAAAAAGAGTAATTTTCGGTTTTAAGTTCTGAAAATTTTATACAGCGTTAAATATACATTACTCTAACTAAATTCAAAAAATCTTAAAAATCCGATGTCACAATTTTTTTTTATAGTCATTTTAATTTTTTCT